>JAWDJN010000025.1:1755664-1872455 GCA_037788925.1 Mytilus galloprovincialis | reverse complement strand
TTTACTTAAAGCCGTATGAAATCTTAGAATGTCACAGAGATTCTGAATATGTTCATATATATAGCACAAAAGAAGAATGTAGATTAGATTCGTCGAGCACTGACTCATCAATGTGTCCTCGGCGTAATTGTCGTTTTGAATTGAAACAAGAATCCGTAATAACTACACCTGAGCAGTCAAGTCCTTCAATTCTACCAATAATTTTGAACGAATCTGCTGCTAATCATAACAGTCTGATTTCAGAAAATAAATTATGTGGGGCTACAAAAACACCGACGACTATGATTGAAATGGACTGCATGGATGTATCAGATAGAGCAGAAACAGTAACAAACAGTTTGTTGAAATCGATATCGAATTATCAGGATATGCCTGACGCGAAGTCTTACCATTATAATGAGCTCCCCAGTAGCTCCAATGCAGGAAATGCGATGAATGCATTTCTTTAAAAGCTAGGGTGTAAATACTTAAAAGTTTCACGTAGTTTACTGCTCATGATTTAAATTATAGTTATTGACCAAGCAAGTCGGTATATTGGATTTAATCTGCACAGCTTGGGTGCCCCTGATTAACCCGAACGACGTAGGAGTTCGGGTTAAAGGGTCAAACGAGCGCGCAGATTAAATTTAATATTCCGATTTGATTGGCCAATAACTGTTTTAACACATGACGCCATCAATTCACGTAACCGTTATAGAAATATGCAAACAAAATTTCGCAATCCACGGCTCCTACAAAGTTTCTTATAGGGTAAAGAAAGGGGGAAATTTGGTAAGTTTTAAATTAATAACTTTTTTTTTATATTTAGACTTATTGTAAAAATGCGATTTAATTGTAGATTTTTTTTTATCATTTCTGTTAAAGTTATTCCTTAATTGCGTTTGAATTTCTTTCCCTCAATGATATGCTTAGAAAATGATAAACCGAGGAAGATGTTATATCAACTAAATTTACGGTTTATCTTTCCAATCTTTTACCCCTCCCCCCAATTTCTTTTTATCTACTGCACTAATTTTTAAGACACATCAGTCAATCTAAATGAAGTCTAATTGATCTCCAGCTACCCCCCCTACCCGTTTTGATCAAATTTAAATATGATCTTCATTAAATTCGATCCAAATATATAGTCACTTTATAGGATTTGATATTCAAAAAGTCATTATAAATTTCATTGAGTTTAAAACTAATCCAAATCAAATTTTTATTTATTCGGATATTCTTAGATACATTTCTTTTTTGGTAGAAATTACCAGAAGAACTGTCGTTCTGACTTTAAAACACTGCATGATTTAAAATTTACGTTGTACATAAAATGTACTAAAATATTTTATGTCCCAGCTTATTCAAAACAAAAAAAAAAGAGAAGAGAAACCATTCTTTTTTCCAATTTTGAAACTACGATGTACAAAGTTCAACTTTGTCGTAATTTCAAGGCAGATGGCGGATTCGGGGGTGAAGGCGAATAGGTCGTTCAGTCACCCTTGGATTGGACAAAGTATCGTGCTTTAGCATAACATCGTCAATATTGTTTTTAGTCTCGCTTCACTCGGTGATTTTTTAATTTTTTTATAGAATAACGCCCCTTTTTAAATCTAGGAACCGCCCCTGAAGGTAAAAATAGATTTGAAATGTGCAGTATATTTGAGGTAGTTAATGCACACCTTTGCTGTGCATTATCCAGATTATAGCAGTAAGAACAAAGAGATTTTACCCATGTCATGTGTTAATTAAGAAATAATTCATGGCAGCCGTAGATTTGTTTTCATTTAACCATGGGTTGGGCATAAAATATATCTGATTATTCGTTTGGCTTTCTTACTATGTTGGTCTGAGCGTCACTATTGAGTCTTATGTAGACAAATCGCACGTCTGGCGTGTTAAATTATAGGCCTGGTACTTTTAATAACTATTAGCATGTCTAAATGTCCTATGTGTATTTTTCTATCCTGTTCGCCTGTCATGTAATGATGTCATTTTAGTGTTATATTTAACATTGCCATAAAATGCAAAGTTTGGCTAACCACAGAACCAGGTTCAACTACTATGTTGGTCTGAGCGTCACTGTTGTGTCTTATGTAGACAAATCGCACGTCAGGCGTGTTAAATTATAGGCCTGGTACTTTTAATAACTATTAGCATGTCTAGATGTACTATGTGTATTTCTCTATCCTGTTCTCCTATCATGTACTGTTGTCATTTTATTGTTATATTTAACATTGCCATACAATGCAGAGTTTGGCTAGCCACAGAACCAGGTTCAACTACTTTTCTTAAATTGTCTAGTGCCAAGTCAGGAAAATGGCAGTTGTTATCTTATAGTTCGTTTCGGTGTGTGTTGCTTTGTCGTTTGTTGCACTTTTGTTGTGTCGTTGTTTTCCTCTTAAAGCATCTGAAAAGAAAACAAAGATAATCAGATCAGGGTCAAATGAGCCCTTCGAGAGATTCATGTAAACCTTACAATCATCAATCGTATAGACAAATATTTTAGGCTAAAAAATTGCCTTCAATGAACATAACATTATATTTTTTCGGTCATTGAACTGTCAAGCACCACGGATATATGCCAAACGGAAACTTCGGAAAATATATAAGGCGTCTGTTTAATACAGCTCCTACTTATACTTTGTAAAACGTCACCACTGTCTGGGCAAACATTTGTGAACTTTCCATTTCTATGTAGTAACATGCCAGCCCAGTAGCAAATAAACTCATCAAGCCAAACAGCTGATGACACGTAATTTAATTTATTCAAGTACTTCACAAAATGCCTTGAAATCTTGATTACGTTTAGATTACTTTCTGATTACAATGACATAAATAAAAAAAAATGTGTGAATATTTTTAAGTTGTCCAGGTGTTAAATTTGAACATACAAATCCAACGTCTCAAGATAATGATTATTATAGTAGCTTTGATTTATTAGGGCAATTAAGACTATAAGTTTATTTTCATTGAATAAATCAAACGAAATACGCATAATTTTTAAAAGGAAATATGCATAATTTACACTGTTGGGTGTAATTGTCAGACTTATATATATGTGTGTGTTTAGAATCGATAAATTATTATGTTATCATTTAATAACATATCAAAAGGTAAAATTGCAAAATGGAAGGTCAAAAGTAAAAAGTTCAATCAAATCAAATGAATGCAAAATAACTGTCACATTCCTGATGCAGTACAGGCATTTATTAATATAGAAAACTTTGTCGAGTACAATCCTTTGTCAATACATGTCGTTTGTTTATGTGTTACATATTTGTTTTTCGTTCATTTTTTTTACATAAATCAGGCCGTTAGTTTTCTCGTTTACATTGTTTTACATTGTCTTATCGAGGCCTATTATAGCTGAATATGCGGTATGGGCTTATTTCAAATTAAACAGAAAACAATTCTTAACACGAAACTTGCGATTCATAAATCATAAACCTAATTGCTTCGACACTTTTAAGCTGTTTTCAATAGAATCAGCCACATAGCCATCTACCATGGCGCTTCCAGCACCTTTGGTTAACATCAGAATTAGCCGCCGCAGTGGCACCTACAGACCCCAAAGACTGCAAACCAAGATTTAACTCTGGAGCAACTAATTTCAAACGCTTCAATATGCATTATCTAGCTGTGCTATAGCTGATTGGTTTATAAACCTGATTTAAACCAGACTTATTCATAGATTTGTACAATGGACGAAACAAATACTTGTCTGAAAAAATATCTAAATGCGCCATACCAACATACTTTAATAACATGTCAAAGGGACAAGCAATTAATTGACCTTTAGAAACTAAAACTTCATCTCCAGCTCTATATTGGTCAGTTTTGCTCTTTTTAATCTCTACAATTAAATAGTTATCTTTAAAAATAATGTCGTTACACTTCAGACTACTCAACTAACTAAATCTAAGAAAGGCGCTATAACTAAGTAAATAATAGCCAGATCCCTAACTACTGTTAAATCATTCGACCCTTGAAACTTAGAACATAATCTTATCAAGTTATCATTGGAGACAGGATCTTTCTTTACAAATGGAGCTTTAGCAGTACGTTCAGCCGACTCAACTATCTTTTTTACAAAAGCATTCTCTGTAGGATCTAACTGACCTGACATGTCATGAGCACATTTAATGGAATAAAAAGCACTATTGATTGTACTGTTTGTAGCACCTGAATCAAGCAAATGAACTAAATATAAAGAAACATGAATAGGTGAGACTGGCAAATAAGTCAAATTATGTTCATGCGAAAATGCTTTCCATTTATTAAAAGCATAGTTATATTTTCTAACAGTACTGTCACTTCTGTCATCAAGCATTCTCGACGAAAAAACTATCCACCAAATCATGTAAAGGATGATCCTCTCCGATAACTCTATCTTCCATGGCTTCTGTTACAAAACTTTTATATATTTACCAAATACATCATTATTTCCCCTTTCAGGAACAACAGGACTATTGCTGATTATAGGATGCTTGTCTGTTATGAAATGTTTCAGATTGCCAAAAATATTATCTAACATCAACCAATAAGGTGAAAAATACTACAATGGAACCACCAATGTACAATTTGCCTCATCACTGCACAGTTTTCTTATAACCTTACAAACAACATTCAGTAGTGGTACTAACCAATTGTTTTCACCAAACCAGTTTTGTGAGAATGCATCAATTGCTTCTGTATTCTTACACCAACATTTAGAATTGAATCTCGAACATTTAGCGTTGTAATCTGTAGCAAATCTGTCTATTGTATGTCTACCCCATAACTTATCTAATAGTAGAAATACAGATTCTTTAATGCCCCGGTCGTCGCAATCTGAATATCTACTCAGACCATCAGCAATTTCATTTTTGTTCTCTTGGAATAGAATGTGGTTTAATTTTTATATTGTTCTCTGAACATAAATAATTTAGCTCACAAGCAATATTTTGCAGTTCTAATTTTTATACTAGTTACATTCTTAATATTGTCTGTATTCAATTTGAACAATGGTTTTCTAAACATCTTAACGAACATTTCACTGTTCTGCTTACTGCTTCAAGCTCACGCCATGTTGAACTTTTACCACTTTCCAATACTTTCCAACTTCCTACTACAGTACTCAAACTGTTACCTGGTAATTCAAGACCACAGCCAGTCAGAATTTCTAACGAGTCACAGACCGACTCGGCACATATGCCATCAACTGCAGGGACAATATAGCCCCCAAAACCTACTTCTGAGGCATCAGTGAACGCCACCAAATCACATACATCTGACTCATGCACACATTACCTTACTGAATTTAACCAGTATCTGAGCTCCTCGACAGCCAGAGCTGTCAGAGCGATAAGTGACTTTCAACTTGCCCTTCACATTATACAGTAATACAATTCTCTAGTTCTAAGCCTAACTAAATTCAACAATACAGCTTGCATTGATATAATCTGGCCAACAATTCCGGCAACAACTTTGAACTGTGCAATTTTTTTTCCTTTTCCGACACAGAAAAGTATTTTGCCGATAACATCAACTAATCTGTCTATACGTTCACTGAAAATTCTAAGTTTCTCGAACTCCAAATTCCATACCAAACCTATCCAGGTCATATTTTGCTGTGGATACTAAACACATTTTTCTACAGCTATCAAAAAACCAAATTCAGAAAAAACTGGTTCTTATGTACGAGCTAGTTCTTTCAGCTGATTGAAAATCATTTGCACCTCCAAACCCATCATCAAGATACACTGTTATCTTCAACCCCTGATTTCTCCAGTATTTTAACACTTCCTTAAGAACTTTGGTAAAAATATGACCCGCACTGCCCAGACCAAAAGGAAGAGCGTTAAATACAAAGTACTTTGTTATACCGTTGAAATCCCAACTGAAACCTAAATAAGTTCTATGTTCCTCTACTATTTCCAAATGGTTATATGCACTTTTAAGGTCATATCTAAACAAAACAAAATCTTTTTTAAACAATTCTCTTGCAACTGTGCCATCTTCAAATTCAAACCTAAACTGGTGTAAACATTCGTTGTTATACCTACAGTCCAAAACTGAACGGGGCTTCTTTGATCTACTAAAAGCTACTGTTAAAGGATTAACCACAAAAAGTAACTTCTGAAATGCAACCTTTTTCTGTCAATTTTAAAATCTCGTCAATAACAAATTCCCCGTTATCCCTAGCAAATTTATAATTATTCAATATAACATTTTCTGGTAGTACTTTAAATGGAATACCGTTTTCCTTTTCTATAACACTTAAAATATACATGATTGTGCCTATATCTCTCCATTTTTTCAATTGACCTACAGGTGTGAGTAAACTTGAATTTACCGTTAACTGGCTAGACACCTGTTCGATACGTTCACGCTCGAGTAAACAAATGCTATCATCATTCATGAAATATTTTACAGACTTACCAGTTAAGTGATTTGTATTCACCTGAAAACTATTATCATGTAGTAAATCTGAGCAAATACTACTTAATTTATTAACATTTAATAAATTAGTACTTAACTTTCGTTTTTTCTCTGGACATTCAAAATTCTAGTGACCAGGCTTGTAGCAGTTATAACAAACTCCGGGCCTTTGAAACTTATAGTCATCGTTCACCGAAAGTTCATTTTGTAATCTGTTAATTTGTAACTCTGATCTCTCCTTCTGTTGATGATCGAATTCTTGTAGTTTTATTGAAACATCCCTTCCACTTGTGACAATATAAATCATTCTGTGATTTTCGAATTTCTTCCCCGACAATCCGTTAAACACTATTCTTGATGTCCGGATCCATCATGGAACTCAGAAAAAAAATTGATGTTTACTTAAGTAATGCCGGGCTAGAAATGACCATATATACACCTATCATTTAACACAATAATTTACCGCCCAAAAAATCATACGCCTTCGAACTACTACGTGAGAGGACAATTAATTCCCGTTACACTACGTGCCACAGAAATTAGGAAATATTTACAATATAAATCTTCCCGGCGTCTTTTCATAATAAAATTACAGGGTTTTTTGGCACATTATCTTATAATATCATGATTCGAAAATAAAAATACCAAAAAAATTACAACAGTAGACATACAAAAATGTACACAGCCGCCATGTTTAGTTCTTCTCAAAGACCTTTTGGATTTTGATGACTCTGAACAAAACTGTTTTACCATGCTATAAATTGTGAATCTATAAATGCCGTCTACGGATTAGAGTGTAACCTTTGTGGATTGGTATACATCGGTATAGCAAAAGAAAGGCTAAACAAACGTACGTGTGCCCATAGATCAGACATCAAGCACAATGCTAGCGAAATTTTTCACTAGCATTTTGATTAGCCGGATCATTCAATCATTGCTGGTGTGTTTTGTATATGCGAATTTTTGTGTTTCTTTGGTTCTTATAACATGACTATGTACTTTAAAAGATGCTGTCAGTATGTTATTATTCTATGATATGTCATTATGATATATTTCTATCATGAATTAGAAAATACGTTGAACCACAAAAGTCAAAATTATTCAATCGCGTAGTGGAATGAACTATTTGTGGTTTTTATACATTCTATAGAACTATTGGACCCTGTAAGCTAACATTGCCCATAGGAAATTTCAATAACATTTTCTCACGTCAGACACGCGAAGTAATGAATGTGTTTGTAGATAGATGTTCTTGTGTTCTGTTAAATTGTTCCTTTAAAATTGTTACACGATGATGACTGTGGTACCCACTTTTTTCTAAAAAAGTTCGCATTATCGAAAATGCTCGGTGAATGTGATGAATATTTTTAACTCTACTCCTCGACGTAGACACAAGGTCATCGTACATTACCAACTCTCAATGGTGTATCTATTAATGACTGGCTGCCATTTATACAAAAGCAATTAAGTATTCATCACGTTCACACGCAACTTTATACATTACGCATTTCAAAACTTAATTCTGTGTTCAATTTATGTTTTGATACCATTGTCTAATACAAACCCTCATTCGAACCAATACAACTCACAGATATCGTTTCGGATATTCGAACTTTTAGAACCAGTCGCATTTGTAAAGATGAAAAAGAGAAAAAACCCTCTCAAACTTTCCTTTAGAAACAAAGGTATTGACAGGCTAACTTGGCAATATCATAGATTAGTGGAATAAAAAATACCTCCCTATTTCAAAGATCAGTCTGTGCCAATTATTTCTTATACCTATTGCAATAGTTGTCGTTTGTTGATGTTGTTCATGAGTGTTTCTCGTTTCTCGTTTTTTTCTCTATATAGATCAGACCGTTGGGTTTCCCGTGTGAATTGTTTTACATTAGTATTTACTCTGGGGTCCTTTGTTTAGTTTTCTATGTTGTGTTTTCTGTAATGTTATTTGTCTATTTTTCTTTTAAAGCCATGCATTGTCAGTTTTTATGTTGGTCTTATGAACTAATATGTGCATTTCGGAACTTTAGCCTCTCTTTCAGAATGTTGAGACAAAATTCAGACAAAATTTGTCATTTCACGACATTCAAATATACATAACGTCATTTTCGCGATACGAATTGAATATTTGTTAGCCATTATTAAAAAGTACTGCACTTCGAGGATAATTCAAAACGGTAAGTTCCTAATAAAATGGCAAAATCAAAAGCTCAAATACATCAAACGAATGGATAATAACTGTCATATTTCTGGTACAGGCATTTTTTTATGAAAAAAATGGTGGATCAAACATGGTTTTATAGCTAGCTAAACCCCTCACTTGAATGACAGTCGCATCAACTTCCTTTATAATGATGTGTAAACAACACAAATAGACATTATACGTAAAAATGTCCACAATAGCGTTCCATCAGTCAACATTGTGTGGTAATCTTAATCACTACAAAGACAAACACATATATAACAAAGAAGCACAAAAAAGGCATTGTTGTCTTCTATTAACTTGGATTGTTGTTCCTTTGAAACATTCCCCTTTTTTATTCTCAATTTTATATAGACAAAGCACATTAGCAAAAATGAAAGACAAGAATACACAATTTTACAATAGCATAATGACACAATGACGGGATGAATAATTACAGAGCCACGTCATATATATATATATATATATATATATATATATATATTCTCATCCCGGCGAGGGAAGAACCAAAAATTTGCGAAAGCAAATTTACAGATCTAACATTGTTGGGTTGATGTTTAGACGAGTTATTTTCTGTGACTGTATATTACATTAATTTGTAGGATCCTTTACTATAGATAATTTAGCTGATCTGTATCAATAACATCTTCATGCCTTATATATCATGTACTGTAGTACGCCGCTAGATTAAAACTGACGAAGAAAGGTAACACACGGCCAGCGAAAGCTATCTTTTTGAGAGCCCAGGTGGTCGTGTGGTCTAGCGGGACGGCTGCAGTGCAGGCGATTTGGTGTCACGATATCACAGTAGCATGGGTTCGAATCCCGGCGAGGGAAGAACCAAAAATTTGCGAAAGCAAATTTACAGATCTAACATTGTTGGGTTGATGTTTAGACGAGTTGTATATACATTATGTACACAGCCATGTATCACCATCATTGATGGCGATCCGATGGATACATATGTTGTAGAGTTGTCACTGACTCAGACGTACTTATAAATATAATTATTTTCTGTGACTGTATATTACATTAATTTGTAGGATCCTTTACTATAGATAATTTAGCTGATCTGTATCAATAACATCTTCATGCCTTATATATCATGTACTGTAGTACGCCGCTAGATTAAAACTGACGAAGAAAGGTAACACACGGCCAGCGAAAGCTCTTTTTTTGAGAGACCAGGTGGTCGTGTGGTCTAGCGGGACGGCTGCAGTGCAGGCGATTTGGTGTCACGATATCACAGTAGCATGGGTTCGAATCCCGGCGAGGGAAGAACCAAAAATTTGCGAAAGCAAATTTACAGATCTAACATTGTTGGGTTGATGTTTAGACGAGTTGTATATACATTATGAACACAGCCATGTATCACCATCATTGATGGCGATCCGATGGATACATCTGTTGTAGAGTTGTCACTGACTCAGACGTACTTATAAATATAATTATTTTCTGTGACTGTATATTACATTAATTTGTAGGATCCTTTACTATAGATAATTTAGCTGATCTGTATCAATAACATCTTCATGCCTTATATATCATGTACTGTAGTACGCCGCTAGATTAAAACTGACGAAGAAAGGTAACACACGGCCAGCGAAAGCTCTTTTTTTGAGAGCCCAGGTGGTCGTGTGGTCTAGCGGGACGGCTGCAGTGCAGGCGATTTGGTGTCACGATATCACAGTAGCATGGGTTCGAATCCCGGCGAGGGAAGAACCAAAAATTTGCGAAAGCAAATTTACAGATCTAACATTGTTGGGTTGATGTTTAGACGAGTTGTATATACATTATGTACACAGCCATGTATCACCATCATTGATGGCGATCCGATGGATACATATGTTGTAGAGTTGTCACTGACTCAGACGTACTTATAAATATAATTATTTTCTGTGACTGTATATTACATTAATTTGTAGGATCCTTTACTATAGATAATTTAGCTGATCTGTATCAATAACATCTTCATGCCTTATATATCATGTACTGTAGTACGCCGCTAGATTAAAACTGACGAAGAAAGGTAACACACGGCCAGCGAAAGCTCTTTTTTTGAGAGCCCAGGTGGTCGTGTGGTCTAGCGGGACGGCTGCAGTGCTGGCGATTTGGTGTCACGATATCACAGTAGCATGGGTTCGAATCCCGGCGAGGGAAGAACCAAAAATTTGCGAAAGCAAATTTACAGATCTAACATTGTTGGGTTGATGTTTAGACGTGTTGTATATACATTATGTACACAGCCATGTATCACCATCATTGATGGCGATCCGATGGATACATCTGTTGTAGAGTTGTCACTGACTCAGACGTACTTATAAATATAATTATTTTCTGTGACTGTATATTACATTAATTTGTAGGATCCTTTACTATAGATAATTTAGCTGATCTGTATCAATAACATCTTCATGCCTTATATATCATGTACTGTAGTACGCCGCTAGATTAAAACTGACGAAGAAAGGTAACACACGGCCAGCGAAAGCTCTTTTTTTGAGAGCCCAGGTGGTCGTGTGGTCTAGCGGGACGGCTGCAGTGCAGGCGATTTGGTGTCACGATATCACAGTAGCATGGGTTTGAATCCCGGCGAGGGAAGAACCAAAAATTTGCGAAAGCAAATTTACAGATCTAACATTGTGAAGTTGATGTTTAGACGTGTTGTATATACATTATGTACACAGCCATGTATCACCATCATTGATGGCGATCCGATGGATACATCTGTTGTAGAGTTGTCACTGACTCAGACGTACTTATAAATATAATTATTTTCTGTGACTGTATATTACATTAATTTGTAGGATCCTTTACTATAGATAATTTAGCTGATCTGTATCAATAACATCTTCATGCCTTATATATCATGTACTGTAGTACGCCGCTAGATTAAAACTGACGAAGAAAGATAACACACGGCCAGCGAAAGCTCTTTTTTTGAGAGCCCAGGTGGTCGTGTGGTCTAGCGGGACGGCTGCAGTGCAGGCGATTTGGTGTCACGATATCACAGTAGCATGGGTTCGAATCCCGGCGAGGGAAGAACCAAAAATTTGCGAAAGCAAATTTACAGATCTAACATTGTTGGGTTGATGTTTAGACGAGTTGTATATACATTATGTACACAGCCATGTATCACCATCATTGATGGCGATCCGATGGATACATCTGTTGTAGAGTTGTCACTGACTCAGACGTACTTAAAAACACACAAAAAAGCATATAGACAAATAATATTAGCACAAAAAAAAGCCGGAAGAGAGTCCAAGCAGACAGCGCAGCTCGTCGTAGTTTTAAAGGAGAAATTTTTTGTACGAGTTCACGACAACCAACGACGGACGCCAAGTGAGGAGAAAAGCTTACTTGGCCTTTTGCCCTGGTGAGCTAAAGTGTATTTATTTGTTTATACCGTCATGTAGAATTTTGATTAATTTTTTGAAAGTTTCGTGTCGCCTGTTTTTCCTGTTACACTTAATTATTGTGAAAATAATGTTTCCCTCTATGCCATAAATCTCCATTCACATTCATTTTATTTCCGGGCATTGCTAAGTGTCTATATTTTTTTTAAACCTAAATATGAAATGAAAAACGGAATTTGTTGTTGCATTTTCCAAAATTATAAGAGGTAAGAGAATATTGAAAAAAAAAACTATTTCTCTACAATTGCGGACTATACGGTATTTTTTCTAATTGTTGAAGGCGGTTGCCTATCATTGCTTATAACATATCCATTTGAATTCTGGTAGATAGTCGTCTCATCGTCAATCGTGCCACATCATTTCTATATAATCGGTTTTGCCTTTATTAGATACAATCGAAATGTTAAATCTGAAGATGCCTTGCTGTTGAATTTAAGAAAGATACCAAACATTCAATATATAAGTGAAAAACAAACAAAACGGACAAGCAACGGGAACAGAAAAGGAAAAGGACCAACAAAAAAGACAACCAACAGTATACAAAACACAACAAGACTAAGCAACACGAACCCCATCATAAACTGGGGTTGATCTTAGATGCTCTGAAAGGTGAAAGCTCCGCATATGAAACAATAAGTGTTGCTCATGTAAGTGTTTTTAACAGCTTTCTTGTAAGCATCATCGATTGAGGGGCATCCGTCTTTTGATATTTTAAGAATCTAAACAATCTGTAATATACTATCCTGTCCTTACACGACATAATGCTATATTAAGAGACGTGTTAAGCATGTTAGTTCATGACTGACAACTGAATCCATTGAAATGGTTTAGATAATTCGGACTGATAACGATTTATAAATAACAATGCTTGAAATCTAGCTCGGTTTTTTAAATGTAGTTATTTTGTTCCCAATGCTGTATATGTTGTTTTAGTGGATTAGCTTAGCTTTAAAGTTGTTAATATATCTCCTTCCTCAAAATATCTCCTTCCACGGGTTCGATGTGTAAAAGTACAATATAAGAACAAAATTTTAATAATCTCAAAAATTTGGAAAAAAATTAACTTTACTTTATGTGCTGTATATCATCAAACAAACAAAACAACAAAAAAAAAAACAAAAAAAAAAACAAAACAAACCAATAGACACAAAGTACTGGCATATTCTTGAATAGGTGTCTAAGGATAACATTGTAATCAATTTATGTCGAATCTAAATACAGTTCTCCTTACTTACTTGCATGCATTGTTCAAATATTTTCCTGAAAATTTGAAACCAGAAATTCTTTTCATATGACCTTGATGCAATCATATGTTTTAGTTTCGCTTCATTATTTTCTTTCAGCTTTAAAAATCAGCAATGCCTGGAATCTCCATAAGTGTAATTATTGTATTATTCATGTTGCCATGTAAAGGTAAGTCAACCATATATTGACGGTAGGAAATAAACAATTTGAAAATAATAAAAGAAAATAATACGTATTTAAAAACATAACTACCGAATACAAGTCCATTTGTTTAGATAGATTTATACAATTCCGCAGTAAAGTCTTAATACAGTAGTGTTTTGAGCGGATACATTATTAGTGTAGGCTTGAATTAAACGCGCACTGTATATAACACATTTCATAGTACTTCTACTTTCAAGTGTCAACTCATGCTTAGCGTCCTTCATCCAGGTCGACCTACGTTGTAGAACTTTTCAACCTACCTATCTATTGGTACTTATAGATGAGTTTTCTCTGATTGCATGTTTAGAAAGTCTTAATACATTGAATTTGTACTGATCCCAATTTCAATATGTGATATGGCACGTCAAACGTTTCAATAATAAAGAAAATATACTAACTAAAACATTATTTTCAAAATTTACAAATATATAAGCAATATGGTTCTATTTTCATTGTTTTAAGACGCAATTTCTATACACAACTTACAATATATATGCAATATTTTTCTTAAAAAAATAAACTTTTTATGCAATTTTTATGTACAGTAAACTATATATAAACTATATATAAAGATTCAATAATTGCTTTCTGAGTAATGTTCATGATGCAAGCAAAACAACTCGCCCACTGATAAATTGCCGCAGACCGAATCGCCAAAACATTTGACCAACTCGGCCAAACATGTAAACCATCTCGCTCAACTTGTGAAGGAAGTTTCATCCCGCTGTATATAGTCCTACCAACTCGCCTCATTTATTATATGAAAGCAACATTAGTATACCGCTGTTCAAAAGTCACAAATCTAATGCGAGAAAGCGATTCAGGATTACTTACTAAAACCGAGGGAAACACATCAATTATAAAAGGAAAACAACTGAACAACTGAAGAAAAAACCGTGTTAAATGAGTATATTTTAAGACCGATGAATTTTATCCTGCCATTTTGCCCCACTTATGAAAAGTTATTTAATCTGCACAATATCCTCGATTGTACTGCAAAAATAACAATAGACAACAAAAATACTCAAAATACTATCAAAAAAGGAAAATTTAATATATTATTTTGATTTGAATAAAATGATCCTACATTTCTCAAAATTAGATAATTGTATATATTTGTCATGCCACACGTGTTGTTATATCCCCGTTCTCTAGGTTTTATCAGTTAAAACAGTCTAGATGGTTAAACCTGGTTAAACCTAGTTTTTAGTCTTGATAAAGCCACATTAGTCAGCCGCAGCATTAGAATATAACTTGTGTACATGTCCAAAATCACGTATCATTAACAATGTTGAAAGTATATTTTATGGAAAAGACACCAGATTTGTATAAACTAGAAGCTCTAAGGATTTACGATTGATCTTGAAATAATGGAACCGTCATACTTTTGCTCTAGTTTCAGAGATACAAGTCAAAAACTGGATTTCTCCCCTCTTTTCTATTTTTAGCCATGACTGCCATGTTGGTTGGAAGGCAGGGTCATCGGACACATTTAAAAAAACTCTTATGCTTATTTGTGGCCCAGTTAAGTTTACTTTGTCTCAGAAGAAGATGTTTGTAAGAGGTTGCAAAGATTTACGAAAAATTGTTCATTTGACTTAATAGAGCAATAACTCCCTGTGGTCGTTTGATTAGTACTTATTTGTAGATCTTAATTTGCTGAACATAATTGTTATTTACAAATTATCTCTATCTATAATGATATTCACAATCATAAACAAAAACAACAAAATTTCCTTAGAACTACTTATTCAGGGGCAGCAACATAACAAGCTTGTCTGGTTCGTCTAAAAATATCAGGACAAATATATCCTTACCTGATGAGCACTTTTATCAACATCAAATTTGCTCTGAATGCTTTTGTTTCAGAGATATAAGCCAAAAAAAGCATTTCACCCCAGGCCTATGTTCTATTTTTAGCTACAGCGTATATCGGCCATTTTTGTGGGCAAGTGGGGTCATCGGACACATTTTTAAAACTGGATACCCTGAGTATGATTTTGACCAAGTTTTGTTAGTTTTGTCTTAGTAGTTTTAGAGGATAAGATTTTTATAAGATTACAAAAATTTACAAAAAAATGTTTAAAATTGACTATAAAGGGTAATAACTCCTTAAGAGGTCAATTCACCATTTTGGTCACTTGTTTGATTTGGAGTTCTTATTTTTCTGAACATAACTGCCGTTCAAAGTTTAAGTCTATCTATAATAATATTCAAGATAATAACAAAAAAACAGCAAAATTTCCGATTCAGTGGCAACAATCCAACAACGGGTTGTCCGTTTTGTCTAAAATTTTTAAGACAGATAGATTATGACCTGATAAACATTTCAACTCCGTCTGATTTGCTCTGAATGATTTGGTTTCAGAGATATAAGCCAACATCTACATTTTACCCCTATCTTCTTTTTTGAGCCATGGTGGCCATCCTGATTAGTTGGTGGGGTCATAGGACCTTTATTAAACTAGATGCTCCAATGGTGATTGTGACCAAGTTTGGTTAAATTTGTCCTAGTAGTTTCAGAAGAGAAGGATGACGACGACGGACGCCAAGTGACGAGAAAAACACACTTGGCCCTTTGGGACATGGTAGCTAATAATAAGTGTCATGATGTTACGAAAAACAGTACTGAGTAAAGGAAATCAATTCTTGGGATGAAAAAAGAGCCGTGATAGATTTCAGTGCCATAGATTCATGAGAGATATAATATCTTATGTAAGAACATATTTTAGGTCGAAAATAGATGTTACTTATACATATCTAAAGATTTAAACTTGTTTAAATATCATGTTTAACATAGAACATTTCTATGTACAATTCTGTCTTCTTTCATTTATTACATGTTTTACTTACCAGGACAAAGTGTGTGTAGTAAAAACATATGCCTTCAATGGACGATTACAGAAAACCGTTTAAAGTTGATTTGTCAAATCAATGATATATATCTTTCGGTATCCATTGCTGATCCTAATAGTAACATTCTGGCAGAATGCATTCCACCAATCAAAAATAGCTGCGAGGCATTTTATAGAAACGGAACAATACAATATAATGTAATAACCAATGAAGTTATATTTACTGTCCGGGGAACCATTAACAACAAATTAGATGGTTACTGGTCATGTCGCCACGGACTAAAAGGGGATAGAACAGTAGCGTTTGTTTCAGTCAACAACCGAAACGGTATTTACATTGATCATCAAATAGAAAACACAATATTATACAATTATAGCCTTTGTATGAGCTTGATACAAGGATATAAAATTATTGACCTGAAAGAAGTATATTGACTGAGGACGAAGTTTTTTTTTAGGTCGATCATATCCTGTATTGACCTCATAAATTGGCTATAATTGTTATATTATTAATTTCCGAACATATTTGTATCAAAATTGTCATTTGATTTTGTTAGAGTTTTATAGATATCATATTGTCTCCTAGACAATAGCAATAAATTAGTTGTTATTTCATTTACTTTTTTTTTTTTAAATCTAATGTATTTGAAGTTTTTTTTCTTCAAATAATCGATCATAGATATTTTTTTATAAAGGTTTTAACAATATCATGTAGTTCCTTACATGACGTCACAAAGTATATCAGTTTTTATATATTCTAAAAATAACCGTGCAATATGTTTTTTTGCTATCAAGCGTTTTCTCTCTACCTTCGAAAATATAGTTTAACATGCGACTATCCCTGAACGAATCAAATTAGTTAAAATATACGAATTAATATATATTAAAATATCATATACATTATTGTATTGAAAAATACATTTGCAATATCCTATAAACTCATCATAGATACCAAGATTGAAATTTTGTATATGCACCAGACTGGCGTTTCGTCTACAAAAGACCCATCAGTGATGCTCAAACAAACAAAAAGTTACCAAGGCTTAATACAGTAAGAAGTTGAAGAGCATAATTTGACTTCTAGTAATGTTATTGTCTATTTCTTTGATATATAATAGCAAAAGTATTTTTATGATTAGTTTGGAACCATACTGTTCAGTACTGAATTACTTTTATTACTGTTGTTGCAGGATTTTTACCTTACAAAAATGCGTATTGAGAGTAAATTAAAACAATAGTGTCTGTCTTTCATTTTGAAATTATGGATACCTTTACTTATTCGTTTTAGACGGACATGAGAAATTTCAATCATAAGGAAACTGAAAAAAAAATCAATTAAAACCAATTTAGAACTACTTCATGTATTTGTAATAACAGTAAATATGGAATATTATAAGAATTTGGCTGTAACTGTAGAATAGGTACATTATACATCATTAGCTCTTGGGATAAATTAACATTATATTTACAGGAACATATATCTACCCTGTAAAAACCACACCACAGTCTCAAAGGACCAGCACCGAAACGGAACAATCCAAAGGTTTGTGATAACATTCTTTGCTTTAGGGGATAATGAGGAAACAGAGGGGTATAGTTGTACAGTTGTATGCATAATTTATTCAAGAAACCCACCGAAACCAAACATGCCAGACATGAACCAATGACAACCACTGAACTAATGTATCAATTTGATGCATTAAGCCCTCTTCAATTTGTTGTTAAAGTGTGTCCTTCTATCATACCGTGACACCACATTCTGTATGTGTCTGTGCCGAGTCATGAGCCTTTTTTCAGTGGTTGCCGTTTGTTGCGGTAAGTCATATTTGTTTTCGTTCTTATTTTTGAATAAAAATCAGATTGTAAGTTTTTCTTTTGAACTATTCAACAGTTGTTATTGTGGGACCTTTATTATGTAGCTAAACGGTAAGGGTTTCAATTTGCGCATTATTAAAGGTCGTACGGTAACCTAAAGTTGTTAGCTTCTATATCATTTGGTCCTTGGTGGATGGTTCTTTCAATGGCAATCGTACCACATCTTTTGCATTTTACATTGAAGTTTTTCTTCTGGAAACCAATGGATGCATGACAATATTCTGATTCGAGATATTGTTTCATATATGTAGTAAAACAAATATATGAGCGTCTTATCTATTTGCACTATAGTTATTGTGATTTCAAGTTTTTCATTATATGTTCATGGTTATATACGAATTTCAATAATAGCGAACTATGAAACACTATAATGTTGATAAGATAGCTATTAAAGAGGTTTTTGGTCTTGGAAATGAGTATAAATTTGTTGAGGAAAATTAACTGCAAAGATACAAAAAAATGTATGCAGTACCTATACAAGAGACAATAACCCAACAACACAATAAGATTAGAAAAAAAACAGTCATCCGTAATTCAACCTATGTTTCTCGTCAATTAGAGTCATACGTTATGTCAAAGTTTCCAGTATTGAAATTAATGAGACTTCTGTATAAAAAATCTGATATGAGTAGAGAGGATATGGAACATATGTCAAAAGAAAAATAAGAAACAAATGGAGGATTAGAAACTCTTCAATAACCAGTTCACTGTTCTGATGTACTTCAGGGGGTGCATATTTAATATTATTGACAGGTCATGCATAAATGTACTTAGATATCATTTATTAATTTTTTGAAGATACAATTCATGTTATTATTATAGGTCTTGAAGCAAGTACAATAACTGGAACATCCGTTGAAGCAAAGAGCACTATAAACTCAATAGCTACATCATCCTTTATTGCTACAAGTACCAATGTAACAGGTGTGTATATGTACATGTATGATACCCGTGTGTATCGTTACGACGATTTCAGTATTTACAAAATATTCTGTGCATCCTGTAGTATTAAAGAATAAATGATTACATTTTATGTTTTCCAATGATACATGTCGTGTAATTGTGTCTTTTATTTATGCTAGTCAGTTTTAAACAGTATAAAAAGACGATTATATGGTGTCACTATATTCACATTATAATATATTTTATGTAATTTTTAATGAATCAACGTATCGATATATTACATTTTCTTGCATTCAATTACTGCAATAATCACCGAAAAAAATTTAATTAAATATCAGGATTAATAGAAGTCCCCCAATAGGTATGGAACATGTGGAAAAACTAGTAAGTAAAATGTAACGTAAGAGTAGGGATGTACTTGTAGTTATGTTATAAAATCGTTTTATGGTTGTAGATAATATAAATGAAGAATACGGGCATAGAAGTACACAAAACCTAAAAGTTAATAAGAAAACAAAAAACGAAACAGGTACACAATATGATATTCGCTTTGAAGTTTAATTTATAAATAGATCACATATGTAAAAAATTTGACAGAAAAATGATAAACACATTGATCTATAGTAACAGATGTGTATATGTACATGTATGATACCCGTGTGTATCGTTACGACGATTTCAGTATTTACAAAATACTATTTACAAAATTTTCTACATTGATCTATAGAAAATAATTCATACTAGTGTACGTATTGATATAATCTAAAGAAATATCAAATAACCCTTAAAATTCGGGTCCAGTCATATAAAGGGGCAGGTGATATTTTTATGATTTCACCAAATATATTTCTGCAACAGTTTTCACCTATTTTTGTATGACATTCATAGAACTGATATGACTGAAATGACTACAATGCAAACTCAGATATGTGGGGTTACAAAAAATGGCATTGTATTGGGATGGACTAAACTGTTTCTGCTCACGCTAGGAGGTTAAAAATATGAAGTCAAGAAAGGAACCAAACTGAAAAAAAAACAAACATTAATTGCAAGTTTCTATTGGCAATGAAATAACGATTTCGGTTTGAGATCGCGTTCAGACCTACATCTTAACAAATATGTCATAATTAGAACCATGCCTTTGACTAATGTACCAATGTATTGCGTAATAATCTACAAATTGAATATATCAGTTCCATCAGACCTATTCTTGAATGTGCGAATACTGTGAGGGATAATATAATTTATTTAAAGAACAAACTAGAGAGCATTCAAATAGAAGCGGCTTGTACAGTCACAGGTGCCACTAAGCTTTACTTTAAATTTAATCTTTATAATGATACTGGTTGGGTATCTCTGAGTGAAAGAGATCAAGATATAAAGTTATTAAATTTCACGAAATGATTCATGACAAGACTCCTAATTATATTTGTAGTCTCGTACCTCAACAACTTCATCAAGTCTATAACAATAATACTAGAAGTGCAATTTAATGTTCAAAATATGAACTGTAGAACTACCTTTTATCAAAATTATTTCCTACCATCTGTTATTCGTGAATGGAACAGGCTTCCACAACATGTAAGATGTAATCCATCAAAATTTGCACTTAAAAATTATATAAATCGAGATACTAAGAAAGTCCCTACATATTATAATACTGGTTGTAGAAAAGGCCAAATACTTCACACCAGACTCCAGTTAAATTGCAGTGGCTTAGATGAACACCTTTTCCATAACTATTTTTTTTCCAGCCTCTGTAAATGTGGGCAAGTTGAGAGCAGCAAACACTATCTGCTAGAATGTCCTAATTATAGACTCATCAGAGCACAAACATTATTACCAGGTAGTGAACTCATCAGTGATGGGGAGAACGAAAATATTTTTTAAAGTTGTACAATGATTTATTTTAGAAACAGAGAGATTTGGTCCGTAACAATTATTTCTATGTCGATGTCGATTATGATGTTGAAACCTCAATTCAATGTAACCTAATTTTCGAAACATTTGTGACATATTTCTCAGATACATGAACCATAATTATAAAAAAGTTAGTTGATCACATTTTTCTATCAAACAGACAGTAACGGGTAAACCACAGAATAAACATGTTAAATGTGAATTGAAAATAAGATAATACGAGTTTGTTATACTCTGGATTCATTTATTTTCGTGGGTATCAATTTTCGAGGATTTCGGAAAACCAGCATTTTCGTGGATATTTGATTTCGTGGTTTTTTCAATCTCTGCATACAAAGCCTATATAATATTTGTTATTCGTTGAACATTTGAATTCGTGGTTCACTTGTACCCACGAAAACCACGATAATTGGTATCCAACGAATAATGATGAATCCACAGTACTATGTTTTTAATTTTATCATTATCTTTAAACAGGGGATTTATATAAGTTTTTTTTTGTTTCCGAATCCCTGTATTTATATTGTATAATTATATTTCATGCACTTTTTGAAATAAAATATTGTTGAAACTAAGTATAAGAAAGAGGATGCGGTATGATTGCCAATTAGACAACTCTCCACATTAGACCAAATGACACAGAAATGAATAACTACAGATCACTGTATGGTCCCCTACACTTAACAAAGCCCATACCGCATATTCAGCTATAAAAGGCCCGAAATGACAAATGTAAAAAAATTAAAACGAGAAAACTAACTGTCTAATTTATGTACATAAAATAACGAAAAACGAATTGTAACACATCAATAAACGACAACCACTGAGTAACAGGCTCCTGACATGGAAAAGACAAATACACATAGAATGTGGCGGGGTAAACATGTTAGCGGGATCCAACCACTCTTAACCCGGGAGGACCATCCAAAACACTCTATTAATTTAAAATATCAAAGAATGTTTACACTCCCAAAAAAGATAATTCCACTATTTTCATCTAATTTATTACAATAGTTTATGATAAGTTCTTTGATAGTGGTTAATGTACTAGTCAGGTCAAAAGCACTGAAAGATTAGTTGTATAATACTTACTAAAGGCCGATATGAAACGATATTTTATTTAGTGTAATTCAGGTAACCAATACATAGTAGGGACCTTCAAATGTTCAGAGAAGCTTTGAGCAGTGACGTGGTTATGATATGCTTGTTTACTATATGACTCTATGTGGGGCGCACGGATTGAATGTGGATGAATTAAAGATTTCATTCCTAAGAACGTCATTGTAGTATTTACGACATACCACCACCATAATATTGGCTGCTTTGTCGATCGGTACAAACGCAAAACGCGTCTTTGGTGACCCAACGACACTGTTTCAAATCTAATTTAGATAGAGGACGATATTGGTATGTATCGAGGCCTGTTGTGTGGTCCATTGTATCAGTCACTACGTAAAGGTGGGCTCCACAAACCACTCTCTGGATAGGACAATCCGGTATCTCCTTGGCCAGATGGTCAATAAAAGGTTACAAAATCGACCGAAAAATCCTGAACAAGTACTCTGCTTATTTATCCAACGACCCTACCACTGAGTCTTTCCTTCTACAACGATTTGCCACTTTAGCAATGAAATAGCTAGCTGATGTGTATACTTTTGCCATTTACTAAAAATCCTGCATTTCTCTAAAAAAAAATCGGCGGGAGAAGAACAATTTAGGCGGTATGTTTGTCATGAATTAATCCTGGAAAAAGATTGAGTGATGATCCATACCCTCAGACTCAACTTTCTAAAAAGCACGAATGTTACAACATAAGCTATACTTTCAGTCAATTGATAGTTTTCACCCATCCAATACTTGTCATATTAGTATAAAATTTGGCAAAAATGATGTAATTTTTGTAACACACACACACACACACACACACACACACACACACACACACACACACACACACACACACACACACACACACACACACACACACACACACACACACACACACACACACACACACACACACACACACACACACACACACACACACACACACACACACAGCATGCATGTTAATAGGATTTATACAATTGAGAAAGGTATTAAACATATGCTTGTCTTATAAACTTATGTAACTTATTTTACAGAACTAATGCACAGTAAAATATATGGCCCTTTGGCAGGTGGACTGGTGTTATTCTTATCTTTATTCGTTGGAATAAATATTTGGATAAGTCGGAAATGTCGATCTGTGAATTTGAAAAACGGAGAGGATTTCATTGAACCAAACATTTCAAACCGTACCTCCAATGTAAATACCGAAACACAACCTCCTCAAAGTGAAAACGATTTGTCAGTTTATGAGACGATTAATGAAAATGAAATGATACAGGTACAGGTTTCTGATGATTTGGATATGCCAAATAAAATCGAAGCGATCAGTGTCAGCAGCTCTTCTATTACCAGTGATTCAACAAAGGTCTCAGATCGATCTTACTTGGAAGTCGTAGATTATAGTTTTTATTCAAATTCGTATGAAACATTACAACTTAACGGAGATTCCGATTCTGTACATTTATATAGCACCACATTAGGTGAATCTGAATGTAAACTAGATTTTTCAAGCACTGAAGCATCAACATGTCCTCAGTGTAATTGTCGTTATGAAATGAAACAAAGGATCGTAACCGATTTTCCTGAACAAGCAAGTCCATCAGCAATTTCAAATAAATCTACTGTTGGCGATGACAATCTAATTGCGGACATAAAGGAATGTGGGGCTTCAAAAACATTACCGAGTATAATTACAATGGATACACGAAATATATCATACAAAGCAAAATCAAACCTAGCAATGCAACCGAGTTTGTCGAAATCGATATCAAATAACCAGGACATGTCTGACGCTGATTCTAATCAATCTATAGAGACCCAAAGCAGCTGTCATCCCATAAATGCGATGAGTACATTTCTGTAATACATGTGGAAGGTGTCTACAAGGCGAGGATTCTTGTCTAGTTAAATGTTCATAATATACCTATATGGAGTTTTTTTTTTATCAGAACGACAGGCTAATCTTTCAAAGAATCAACCCGGACGATACCAAGTTACATTGACATTTGCTTGAAGGCATAAAATAATGATCTGTATAAGATCATTTAGTTTTTACAATGTATTATTAAATTGCAAACTTTAATTTACTTAAACATTTAATTCGTCTGATAGCTATTGTGTTTTGTTGGCAATTGAGGGTTCACTTTTTATTTTCCATGCTCGCAGGTTTAAGGCAGAAGAAATCATAGTCTTTTGTAGACGAAACGCGCGTCTGGCGTATATACAAAATTTAGTCCTGGTATCTATGATGCAAAGGTCATAGCACCCCTCTTTCATGAACAAAGTTGATACAATAAATAACTGACAAAGTTACTTGCCTTTCTTCAGACACCGTAAACAATTCATTTGTGTCCAGCTCCGTGCAATTACAGCACAATTTCTATAAAAACTGTACAATGATTTATAAAGTTTATATATCTAGATTAATAAGTGAGTTTAATTACACATGATAAATGAGTCGTATTTCAACGTGATCACATAAATAAAGAATATCCCACTTGAGCGTGGTCGATAAGATATGATGGAAATGCTGTAAATTTCTGGCGCTAAATAATATTTGTTGACGATATGTAATATTAATAGTAAAATCACGAAAATACTGAACTCAGAGGAAAATCAAATCGGAAAGTCCCTAATCACAATGCAAAATCAAATGATAAACACATAAAAAACGAATGGGCAACAACTGTCATATTCCTGACTTGGTACAGGCATTTTGAAATGTAGAAAATGGTGGATTAACCCTGTTTTTTAGCGTTAAACCTCTCTCTTTGTATGACAGTCTCATCAAATTCCGTTATATTTACAATGATGCGTGAACTAAAAAGAAATGATAAATAAAATAGTCAAAATATGGGTACAGCAGTCATCATCGTGTTACAATTTTAAAAGAAACAATTTCACGTGACTGTCGTCAGAAAATGAACTTCACATATTTTTGTCGTTCAATGTTTATACAATCAATTTTTAAATTTCACACTGGCAATGTTAGCATACAGGGTTAAAAAATCAAAAGTATGTAAGAATTAATTTCAGAAATAGACCGAGATTTGAAATCGTCCAAAATTTCTATAGAATTTATAGGAATCCACAAATGGTTCATTCCACTACGTGATAAGATAATTTTGACGTTTATGGTTCAATGTATTTTCTAATTCATAACAGAAATATATTATAATGACATATTAAAGAACAATAACATAGTGACAGGATCTTTTAAAGTACAGAGTCACGTTATAAGAACAAACGAAACACAAAAAGTCGCATATACAAAGCGCACCAGCAAAAATGAAAGACAATACAAACTCATTGACGGGATGTAAAAGTACTGATCCACGTACAATGGATATCACAGAAAATAATCCAACAGTAACAATAATATTAATAGTAGAACAAAGACAAATGAAAATAAAACAATATAACACGTTGTTTGGATGCTAAACAAAGTCAGACAATGCATATTTTAGGCTTGTTCTTGTTGAAGCACACACCCCAGGTTGCCTGGAATGCCCCAAAAGAAAGACATTCCTACAGTGGGTCATTCCTGACACCCCTTGATTTGTTATACTTCACTAACAACCATTTCTATGACTAATTGAACTTAAAAGTCCTTTGAACACATAATATCTCATAAACGTAACATTACTAAAATCCATGTACAAATTATATTCATTCCATATAATTGACTTTTGTATAACTTATAGTATTTGAGAAACCGTCCTTTAATATATATCTTAGAACAGGAACCAATCAGCAAGTGAAATGAGGTCAAGGTCAGATTTGCATATGTATGTCATAAGTGTTTTTCTTTGATATGATTTCAACAGTTAATGTGTCCGTTTAACAAGCCCAATAATGAATTAGCCTTTTGTGATTTATATTAATTGTCATTTCATTTCTCAACTGAACATTTTAACCTTCATTCATACGGTTTATTTATCCATTTTCAATTTTTCACTACAATCCAGACTTCATTGAAACTGTGGAAAGGTCTGGTTGTAGTGTTTGTAAGGAACATTATTATATCATTAACACCCAAAAGTATGATAAAGCCTATTCTACAACGAGAAAATAAAAAAAAAATCGCAAAGATATATGCCGGATTATTAATGAGGAATTAACTCTGTGCAGAACATATGTATTTTTCAAACAGACGGATGATTATTAAATTAACTGAAAACGAGTAGGCTATTGCCAAACTAGATTAATGTCGTTGCTGTATATCAAAAGTTCAAAAATACAAAGACACTCTACAATAAGCGAATTAATAAACAAAGAAAACACTTGATGCAAACGGAATAAGATAAGTGTCTAATCTGAAAATGCTAAGGTAATACTCTGAACCTTAGTAATGTCACTAAATAATATTATACTCTGATTTATTATAGATCAGAATATATCACTTCTGATAACGTATTACTTTAAATTCTTGTTTGTTTGATCAGATCTTTAACATGTTTATAAAATTTGGTTTGTTAAAATCTGTTGGCTTCCAGAAACACTGAACAGACATTAATAGGACAATACATTTTCTAATTGTCTTTTGTGGTAAACATTGATATAAATAAAACATTACTAGTATGAAGTTTTGTATAAAATATAAACAAGAATGTGTCCATAGTACACGGATGCCCCACTCGCATTATCATTTTCTATGTTCAGTGGACTGTGAAATTGGGATAAAAAGTCTAATTTGGTAATTAAATTACAAAAATCATATCATAGGGAACATGTGTACTAAGTTTGAAGCTGATTGGACTTAAACTTCATCAAAAACTACCTTGACCACAAACTTTAACCTGAAACTTGCACTATCATTTTCTATGTTCAGTGGACCGTGAAATTGGGGTCAAAAGTCTAATTTGGCAATTAAATAAGAAAGATCATACCATAGGAAACATGTGTACTAAGTTTGAAGTTGATTGGACTTCAACTTCATCAAAAACTACCTTGACCAAAAACTTTAACCTGAATGAACGAATGAACCGACGGACGGAAGGACGGACGGAAGGACGGACAGCCGGAAGGACAGTCGGACAGAAGGACGGACAGAAGGACGGACGGACGCACAGACCAGAAAACATAATGCCCCTCTACTATCGTAGGTGGGGCATAAAAATAAAGACAACAGTAGTATAGCACTGTTAAAAAGTCGTACACTAGGTACAATCAAAAACCTTATAATAAATTGTTCAAATAAGGCCTTTAAAATAGTGGAATTAATTACTTTTGGAGTGTCAAAAACTCGTTGGAGGTACTTGATAAATTGCATGCCTATATTGGTGATTTTGAATCTGTTCAAAGTTTTGATTTTTCTACCCTATATACCACATTGCCTGACATTCTCATTAAGAAACAATTCACACACCTATTTAAACGGGCATTTTAAAAGTCAGAATGTGAATATATATGTTCAAACTTTTTTAGGTCATATTTTATTAGCAATAAACAAGAAAACTATGTCAATTGGACATGCTTTGATACTATATCTGCCCTTGAATTTTTACTAGATAACATTTTTGTTCGCTTTGCAGAGTCCGTATATCGTCAGGTTATCGAATTTCCAATGGGGACTAACTGTGCACCACTTACTGCGGACCTGTTGTATTGCTATGAGATACAATTTATGACAAAAACCAGCAAAGACCCATCGAAACAACATCTGATACTCAAATTTAATAATACTTTTAGATATTTGGATGATATTTTGGCTCTCAATAATGACGACTTCAGTATGTACTCTAAAAAAAATCATCCTGTCGAACTTACTTTAAATAAAGCTAATACTAACAATGACCAATGCCCTTTCCAAGATCTTGATATCTTTATCATTAACAGAAAGCTTATTACTAAATTTTATGATAAAAGAGATGATTTCTCATTTTCTATCGTTAATTATCCATTTTTAGATGGTGTCGTTCCCTTAACACCATCTTACGGTGTTTATATATCTCAACTTGTACGATGCGCTCGTGTATGTAACAATGCTTTAGATTTTAACGAGAAAAGTTTATGTATTACTGAGAAATTATTACACCAGGGTTTTCGATATCACAAACTAGTCAAAACATTTACTAAATTTTATCATCGGTATAAGGACATCATTCGTAAATATAGCTCAACATGCAGACTTCTTATACGTTCAGGTATTTCACATCCAATATTTTATGGAAATATTCTTTATATTAAAGCACAAACATGTCAGTATTCACCTCAGAAGCTTACAAATCTTTTAAATAGACTTATTAAGAAGGGATATAGTTACGTTACTGTTGTTAGTTCATTAAAGCATATTTTGGCGTTAATATTGATTCAATTACAGAGTCTTTGCATCTGAACTAAACACATTTATTTAAAAACCAGCTGTTGGCATGATACGGGTTATGTTTTTCTCATATATGTTATGATGGTATGATACTAAACTCCTCACGGGAAGGATTGTGCCTGATATTCATATAATGAAGACATAATCTTTCAATCAGTTAAATTGAAGTCTGGAGCTGGCATGTCAGTTAACTGCTAGTAGTCTGATGTTATTTATGTATTATTGTCATTTTGTTTATTTTCTTTGGTTACATCTTCTGACATCAGACTCGGACTTCTCTTTAACTGAATTTTAATGTGTGTATTGTTATGCGTTTACTTTTTTGCATTGGCTAGAGGTTTAGGGGAGGGTTTAGATCTCATAAACATGTTTAACCCCGCCGCATTTTTGCGCCTGTCCCAAGTCAGGAGCCTCTGGCCTTTGTTAGTTTTGTATTATTTTAACTTTTATTTTCTTGTGTACAATTTAGAGTTTAGTATGGCGTTCATTATCACTGTACTAGTATATCTATTTGTTTAGGGGCCAGCTGAAGGACGCCTCCGGGTGCAGGACTTTCTGCTGATTCGGGTTGTTGTCTCTTTGACACATTCCCCATTTCCATTCTCAATTTTATTGTAATTCGATTGAACAAATATAAATACGTTTAACAAACTAAACCCGAGGGAAACACATCATCTATAACAGGAGCAATGGAGAAAAAAACAACGGAACAAAAGAAAAAAAAACTACAACAAAAACAAACTCCTATTCTGACATCAGACACGGAATTCTATTAAACTGAATTTTTCTTTGCGGTTTGCTGTGTGTTTATTTTGTTTCATTGGCGAGAGGTGTAGGGTTGATATCCCAAAAACACGTTTTATACCGCCTCACTTTTGCGCCTGTCCGAAGTCAAGAGCGTTTGTTAGTCTTGTATAAATTTAGTTCATTTATATATTTCAAAGTTCATAATCACTGAACTAGTATACATTCTTAGTTGATGTGCCAGCTGAAGCACGCCTCTGGGTGTGGTATTTTTCGCAGTATTCAAGACACATTGGTGGACTTTGGTTGTTTTCTGCTCTTTGGTCGAGTTGTTGACTCTTTAACACATTCTCTATTTCCATTCTTAATTTTAAACATAGAAACGGACTGTAGATAACAACTTCGATATTTCTGTACAGGACATATTAAGAAAAATAAGTGTATTGAACTTAATTGTATGACTACCCAAACCTCACACGTGTATGGCTGTGTTACAAATGCCGCTAAAACATGTAAAATAACAAAACTACATAAAAGGGAAACAAAACAAACAAACGCAAGACAAAATAAGAATAAAGTTACTCTCTGAGTCAAAACTTCAGACTATTTAAGTTGTTCTGTTCATACAGGACAAATATATATACTAGTATTTGTTTCTCTATCCGCTTTGTCTCTAAATACTAGATGAAGGTAATTCCAGAAACAAAGCTTGTGCATATTTGAAGTATATCATAATATTGCTTGGTAGATACTGCTGTTTGTGAAAGATTATTCCTGGATTATACCAGTCACAATGTGCTTCAGTTTTGTCAATAAAGAGGTCCAAAATTTTGGTTCCGATCATATCGCATTACATTTCTACATATTTGACAACTCCCTCGGTCAAATTGACATTATTAGATCTGTGTTTGTTATATGACTCTGTATAAGTATTCTTGTATGTTTTATGTATTATTATTATTCATTTTTTGATTTTAACGTTTCTATTGAAGGTAAATCCTGAAATGCGCGTTGGATGCATTTAGTAAAATGTTATTTTCATTATCCTGAAAATGTACTGTTGCCAACGAAATAGTATCATTCGTTTTTCTTAAGAATTGTTAGAATCGAATAATGAAAAGAGTAGGCTGGTCATTCGTTTTTAAATACTATTAATATAAAAAAAGAAGATGGTGTTTGATTGCCAATGAGACAACTCTCCACAAGGGACCAACATGACGTCCTTCAACAATGATCAAAGCCCATACCGCATAGTCAGCTATGAAAAGCCCCGAAAAGACATTGTAAAACAATTTATACGAGAAAAAAACCCAGCCTTATTTATATAAACTAGAGGCTCTCAAAAGCCGGTGTCGCTATCTTGACTCTACTTCGGTTTTGAAAAAAGATAAAAATCATAACAGGTACTTAAATAATGATTGAGGCCAAATTTGGTTTTATATTGCATTCCATTCTGTAGTTCTGTAAAAGAAGACGTTTGTATGCATATCTCATAATGTCCTATGTTTAACTAAATCCCCCAGTGGCGTCCATCTTGGATGATGGATCGGCTACAAAGTAACAACACTTGGTCAGCACCTCATAAGGAACATTTATGCTATGTTTGGCTTCATTCTATTCAGTGGTTCTCTAAAAGAAGACATTTGTATGTATTTCCCATAGGGTCCTATGTTAAACTTAATCCCCTGCTGGAGGCCAGCTTGGATGATGGATTGGCTACAAAGTAACATCACTTGATCAGCACCTCATAAGGAATATTCATGCTATGTTTGGTTTCATTCCATTCAGTGGTTCTCTAAAAGAAGACATTTGTATATATTTATCCATAGGGTCCTTTGTTAAACTGAGTCCCCCGCCTGGTGCCATCTTGGAGGATGGATCGGCTACAAAGTAACAACACTTGGTCAGCACCGCAAAAGGGACTTTCATTCTATGTTTGGTTTCATTCCATTCAGTGGTTCTCTAACAAAAGTCATTTGTATATCTTTACCATAGGTTCCTACGTGTATGTTAAACTAAGTCCCCCGCTGGCGGCCATCTTGGATGTAAATCTGCTACAAAGTAACAACATTTGGTCAGCACCTCATGAGGAATTTGCATGCCATGTTTGGTTTCATTCAATTCAGTAGTTCTCTAGAAAAAGTTTAAAACGTAAAAAGTTACCGACGACGACGACGGACGCCAAGTGATGAGAAAAGCTCACTTGGCCCTGCGGGCCAGGTGAGCTTAAAATGAACGAAAAAACAAATATGTAACACATAAACGAACGACAACCACTGAGTGACAGGCTCCTGACTTGGGACAGGCACAGACATACATAATGTGGCGGGGTTAAAAAAGAAGATGTGGTATGATTGCCAATGAGACAACTAATATGACACATAAATTATCAACTATAGGCCACCGTTCAGCCGTTGTATCAGTTTGATAATTATCTCTCCTAAGTAGTGTTAAAAGTGTGTGTTTCTCTGGTAGGAGTAGAACAAAGAATTCAAATAACAATGAAATGTTAATAAAAAGAAATAAAAACATAAATCTGAATAATTTTATTTCAAATTATGTTGAATTATTTATTTCTAAATGCGAGACAAATAGTTTTAACTTTCATTTGTTGCGGTTTGAAGTGACACGACAATGAAATATTGGCCATTCACCATCTATAACAAATCACGCACTTTCTGAATGACAATCTGAAGATAACCATTAAAAATGCAACTTCCATTTGATACATCTTTTGTATTTAGTTTAAATACATTTGTGTCAATATAGATATTGCCCACTACATTCATTCTGCAATAAAAAGAAAAATAGTAGCAACTGTAATGATGTAATTAAAATATAAATCAAATTGATTTAAACTTATGTAACACAGTAAACTGAGATTGTTATTACTATAATGATAAGGGAAAGGGTTGCAAAAAGAGCGATTATTTGAAAATGCAATTATGTGTTGTGCTCATTGAATATGTTAATGCATAACACAAGACGTTTTCTCTATTCACGCACCCTGTCTCGTATCCTTTTGAGTTCATACGATGCCCTCAGTATTAATTTTGATTGTTATCTTGATTTGTCTTTTTATAACAAATGTACAAAATTTGAACATTGTTAAACTACTGTTGCTTTAACATTTCAAGCTAATTTGAAAATTGTAGGATTTGGAAGTGATATTTAATGGTATAAAGTAGTCGTTACTATGCTATTGTATGTACTGTCGATACAACTTACAACTTTGAATTGGTAAGGAAGAATAAGATAATGACCTAAATATAAATCACTAGGAACAAAATTGTAAGTCATGGCTTCTGTGAGATACAAAACGGAAATAAGTCGATAAATTTTCAGACAAACAAGGCACAACAAACTATACGAACTAATCCAAACATAATACGAAAATCGTTTCAATTTGGATGAGAGTAAATCCTAATTTAAAACTGTGTCCGTTAACGAAATAAGTATACTATATTCTTATCATGGCAAAATGTTCAATTCGCATGTTGCAATGACTTTAATCCACAAAAATAAGGGCATTAGGATGAAGACATGGAATTAAACAAAGACAAATTAATAAACAAACACGTACAGTTATGAAATACATATCATTCTAAATTCTGACATTTTGTCAATGGTAAAGAAGAACGATCACATTTTAAATCAGTATAAAAATGGACAGAAATAACAAAAGTGTTCAAGATTGAACTTTTTTTCTAACCAGAATTTAAATCCTGTGCTAAGGCAGTAAACAATCTGTATTAGACTTATATTTATTACAATTATACATACACTCTCGGAACTTTTTATTACTACGGGTGTAAATGACATAAAAAAAAGCATGCTTACTGGCCTGACACAGGTTTTTGACTTTTAAAAACGTAGATTAAATTACACCAAATGTTTAATATTGATGCTCTGTTCATGGTCGTTTGTGAAAGCTATGATTAACAACAGATGAATTCACGAATTGTAATTCTCGTCACTCGACAGAATTTTCCCTTGATCGTTGGCTTTTTCAAACATGCTTATATAAAGACAGAGGCTCCAATGATCAATTATGAAGATTATTAGCCATTCCTTGCATTTAATTACAAATGAACCCAATGAGTTTATGTAGATCCAGTATAAGTTTTATTACAGTAGTGTGTGTACTCAATCAGCTTTTGGTAGTTATTTCAAGTCATTTAATTGGCTAAGAGAGGTGTCATACATGGGTGTTTTCATACTCATCCTGTAATATGTCCTAGTGGTGGTTACTTAAAATCATTTAATTTGTTAATAGAGGCCGCTGTCATTAATGGGTGTTTCAATCAATCAGATATTCTCTATTGGAGAATGAATTGTCTAGCTTAATTAATTATTCTACGACATCAGATCATTTTGTGATTTAATGTTCAAAACTTCTTCTTCCTCAATTGAGTAGTGTTTAGTAACCTGCACTATGCACGAATGTAAACGCCAATTCATCTTTTATCATTTTATCATGACCAATGGTATATATAGATGTCTTGTTCAGTGAAACAAGAAACTTTCATAATGACTATAAGGAGAACAGTAAATTAGTGTCCTTTCGAAATCAAATATTGCCTTCACAACCAGCGAAAAATACATGTTATTTCTATTTTTACCGTATATGATATCTTCACTGAACCCTTTTTGTGCATTCCGGCACATACTTTACTGTAAAAGCAAAGAAAAAGATCATAAAAACAAAATAACCATACAAGTATGATACATTTATTTTCAGTAGAGTCTGACAACAGAAGCAAATTAAGAGGGTTTTCAGGGAGCCCGGCCCCCACCCTTTTGTGGGAAAAATTATATATCACAACACGTTTGTTCGCGATATAAGTGTACGTAGTGACGTTATAAATGTGGTTGAACATTATCTGTGTATCACTGGTAACTTTTGAGATACAAATGTTAGCTTTAATGTTGTTGATGTAACTGTAGAACGCGTATAACAAACGGGATGTAACATACACTCATTATTTGTATGATGAAGTTATTTACAGAGCATGATTATGGTTTAATGGATTATTTTTAATGCTAACTTACTACATTCTGTTTGTGTCTATCCCGAGTCAGTTTCTTTTCGTCAGTGTTTATGATATGATTGCTGTTTCTTTATTTTGTCGTTCATAGGGTTGTACAATATAACTTCAAACTGATAAATTCTATGATCTTATTGTTTGCATTGACTAGCTACATATGTACATGTTTAAAAATTGTTTTTTTCACAACAAACAAGACATTCCATCAAGATAAAAATAGCCGGATGATAAATATGTTTTATGTTGACTGCAAGTATGAAGAAAAAGTTAGCAATTAAGTTTAGAATTATAAAAATCATAAAAAAAGATAAACAATAAACTTTCAACACTCACGAGTATCTTCTTCATTCTCCAGATTCTTGTTCACTTCTGATGGGAGTAAATGCATTTCGTCTGAATGGTGGACTAGTGTATAAAGTTGATACAAAGTCACACATAATTAATCACGCTGATTAAAACATAAGACATTTATTGTAAAACGAGTCAAAATTAGTCCAAATGATATCGGGAAAACAATTTTATTAAAAAGCAGAGCTGCTCTGTGCAGAAAACAAAAAGAGAAATGGATAGGGCAATAAATATTTCGGATCTTGTTGCTTGTGTTATCAAAAGCTGCACTCAGTTCATTAGAAAAAATTATAATATCATTATTTGTAATTAACTTTGAACTTGTTTTTAGTTATTGTAAGTATTCTTAGCTTAGTAATCTTTTCTTTCAATTCTTTCAGTTCTAACTTGTTTTGCTGTTTGTTTTTAGGATGTGTTGTAAAACAATTTTTCTAGGCTATCGGAGAGCATTGAGGGCCAGAAACATGTTTAACTACGTCATATTATATGCAAGGTCGGGCAAACCTTAACTTAAAGTGATTAACGTTGGTTTCTATCTTTACATGTTTCCGTTACGTATTTTGGCTAAAGTGAGGCAGTTGATGTGCTCGTTTGAATTGCTTTACAATCATTACTTTTCATAATAGATAGTGCGTATCTAAATTGATAATTGTCCAAGCCCATACGGTGAACTATTGTCAATTTTAGAGATGATGACATCCGGTTCAGTTTAATAATGGTAGATATAAGTCTCATTTGTAATTATGCCACACCTACGTTTTTATCATATATAGTATATATCTTTAATGTGTCCGAAAATACAACTAAAAACGTTCGACTTTTGAAAAAGCCAAAAATTGAAAAACATTATGTATGAGGAAACGAAATTTCACAACAGATGATATCAGCTATGTTTCTTGCGTCGCTACTACAATTCACTTCCATTTTTATTAATGTATACTACCGAATTAGACTATTTACCGGCTTTGTTAACCCCGGCACATGATGTATTTATGAGCCTGTCCCAAGTCACAATTTGTCAGTTAATTTTCGATCTTTGAGTTTGACTGTCTCTCTGGTATCTTTCGACTCTCTTTCACAACCTATGCTTCATTTGAATGCAGCAATAAAAATATACATGGTTTGCTTTATTCTTCTGCGTACAACGTCTTTTATCTGAACTAATCTAAACAATTTATGAATGCATAAATGTACACCTGTCTGAAATCTTACCTGCATTATTTTGAAAGTTGTCTTTCGTGTCTGTAAGAACTAAAAATTCAAAGAAGGAAAATTACAAACAAAAGACAAAAGTAATCCATAATTTGCTTTTACCATTAACGACTTTGTCACACACAACATGGGCTGATATTTAGATAATTTTTTTTCAATGACAGTGATCAGTCTGTTAAACATACTTTTCGAATTTTGATTGACAGTATTATTGTAAAATGATGTCATTCAAAACAGATTATTGATTGTGATGATATCAGCCGATAGTTCTTTAAAAAATTGGTATTATTTCATTTTCAATCTTATTGCCCCCTTTATCTTTTACTTTTTCTTTATTTTCATGAATATATTTAGCTTGTTCGTCATTTGATGTAAATAACGAAAGTCTGCAAATTAGAAAAAAGCTAGCGCACCAAAGTAATGGTAGATGACATACTTTAAATTGGACTTTCCCAGTCAGAAAAAGAAATATATAACAGATCACATACTTTTCTCGTCGTTTCTCGTCTGTTTGTGTACTTCACAAATGAGTTAAAACGGTAGCACAAAAATATATATTTTTTTTCATATTTATTCTATTTTATCAAAACACATAGTGCATTATCATGGTTATATACAAAGGTATATAAATTATTCGTTATAGTGCATATAATACAATCATGTCAGGTAAATATAATTAAGTTAATTTTAACAATTCTTACAATTACTAATTCTTTAGAACAGTTTGAATTTTTTGCTGCAAACTAAATGACATATTTTTTTCTTATTTCATATGTTTTATTTCTATAGTAAAATTTTGAAGAAAGAAAAAAACATTGATACAGAAAATTAAAAGAATTAAAATAAAAACTGTAAAAAAAAATAATTTAAAAAAATAGATTTATAATGTAGTCTAATCCAACGCAACAGAAAAGAGAATATGAATGGACTTACTTATTCAAAATCAGAAAAACCTCCACAAAAAAAAGATTTGTAAAACATATGCTATATTTCTAACCAAGATATTTGTGTAGAGAGTTCCAAAACTAGGATGTTCAATAAGTTCGATGCGATATGACTTGTTTCAGGATTAAAATTGGAAAACAAGACAAATTCACAATATTTTTGTTGTATCAGCTGAGTTTGTTGAAACTACTAGTTGTTAATACTTCATCAGTTGAAAGTATGCCATAGTGATGACGGTACAGCTTCAAATGCTAGATTTTTTTCATTACGTACACTAGATATATATCCAGAATATAGAAACATATAAATATTTACGATTTCCTGTTAAATTGGCTACAAAAACATTACGTATAATGATCATCCGACGGTAAACATTCCAAACCAGGAAATATGAAAATATTACAGAAATGGGGTAAACAAATCAGGAAATAGAGAAAATTTAGATCAATAGGGATTCTACAAATTACCTATATATGTTCCAGACCGTATGTGTATTTGGACCGTACGCGTACGGTCCGGACCGTATACGTATACTCGTATGGTCCGACCATACGTATGAGTATACGCGTATGGTCCAGTACGAGCTGACCATACATGTTATTGTTAATGGGTTTAATCTAAACAAAAATTTATCACAATCTTTATTTCTATCTTTATAAATTGTTATTTTCACAATTACAATTGAAATTAAATATTTGTTTAATTGTATATTTGAATCCTATTTGGTACTCTCGCCCAATGTGACACTTGCTATCACAAGTAATGTAATATGTTTTACATTTACATGTTTGCAGTTCATTCATGTTCCTTTGCATTTGCATTTTTTGTTAAGTTTCTAATAATATGTTTACTTCCGATATCGTCAATTTCAAAGATCATCATTCAATTAATGTATAATTACTGATCAACATGCTAAAAACAAGATATTCACTGATTTAATTAGCGTGATTTTTTTTAAATACATGTATTAAAAAATAAAGTCTTTATTTCAATTACAATTGAACTTTTCCATATTAATTTGAGAGTTAAGTTATGTTGATCTGTTACATGCATTTGTAATTTATAAACTTTAGCAACCTTCTAATGTAATGATATTAATCAGGCCGTACGCGTACGGTCCGACCGTATGAGTATTTTGAAAAAGTACGCATACGGTCCAGACCATACGCGTACGGTCTGCATACTCATACGGTCTGGAACATATTCACAAATTACATTGCTGCATCGATCACTTGAATGATAAAAGGTAACACAATTACCATCTTTACTCAGGAAAAGGAGACTGTTTATAATTCCAAATAGCACTCCGAGACCGACACAGAGGATTTTTACTGAAAAAAATAACAAAGACTAAAATTAATCATTGTGCTTATCCTTTAATAATAATAAGAACTTATAAATGTTAAATGTTTGAAAAACAGTAAATGGAATCAGTTAAAAAAATACCTATCATAATTTGTATCATTAAAATTGTTTTGCAGTTATTACTGAGAAAATAATGTTATCTAACAACAGCGATGGTCTTGTCTATTAAACAAAAAAAGTTCATAATTACCCCCTTTATGTGTTTTTTATACTGAATAGGAAGCCGTCACTCAGTTTTAACTAAATGCAATGTTAAGTTATCAAGATTGAAAACATTGATGTAAATTGAATAATTTTGACATCAATAAATCTTTGCCAAATGCAACTTATTGTTGGAAATGTTCTTTAAAAGCAATAATTACTTTACAAGTTGACTGAAGTTTGATTTGTTTTATCTAACTCGCCTGCTCAGTTTTTTAGTGTAGTTCGTAGAATTTTAATTGCTTTGATGGTGCCTCTCTTTATTTTATTATTATACTTTAAAAAAAAACTTAATAAAGTAAGTAACTTACAGTGACATCTTTCTGTATACTGTAGATTCAAAAACGCCACAAAGCAGAAAAAAGCCACAGTAAATATAATAAAAGAGATCTTTTTATACACTGAAAATAGAAAATAGAAAAATAGTTTTGATACTATCTTTTAAACGTTTAAGTTCAAAATACCATTCTTGTTTTTTTTTATGAATAAGTAATAATACCTGTCTCGACGAAGTAAATCGGTATTAAATCGTCAATGAAGTTTTTTTTTCTTTGACGTAGTAAAAACAATGTGAAACGATATGTACGAGAATATGCACGAATTTTGAAAATAACCAATGACAATTGAATATACAACAAATAGACTTCACATTTCAAGTTCTTACATACATTGCAATACAAACCTGAAATAAATATAAATTTTGCAGTTGGAATCCATTTCACTCTCTTTAAATATCTATTTACTAAATCTGAAAAAATACAATGTTACAAACATACAGATACATTACAGCTGGCCCGAGAACACAGTTATTTCGTAGTGGATTTCTTTAAGACAGCAAATTCAAATTTAAAAAATGGCACCTGCTCTTTCTCAAAAAGATTTTTTATCGTGTAGCGTACTACCAGTGAGACAAATAATTTCAAAATTATAGAAACCTCTACCAGCTGTAACTCAAAATATTGACAATTCTGTGTTAAGGGGGTGTAAAAGTCAGTTTGACAGCTTCAGACGTGATAAAATGTGACCTTTTAGACCTGGACCAATTCACTACTTAACATAAAGATTCAGCACCCAAATCATTTTGATATGTAATAACATCCCCCTACTGAATATTTCATGCATTTAATATCAAGAAATAAATTGGGAAAGTGTATCAAATAAAACATGCAAGTTATACACTGTTTACACTAGGGACTATATTCGTAGACAACGAAAACCAAAGGACGATAACTTTGTCCTTGAACCAGCTGGCGAAAAATCAGCCTTGCGATTGTATTTGAATGTCAGGATTATAGAAGTAAATATATGACCCGTAAATATGTATTGCAAATGCAAAAATGTTGGAGTACAGAGAAAAATATATTCAAGATCTGATATCATCCTTTTGTATAGATTGATCATAATTCGAATAAAGTTGGTCGCGTAATATAGAGGTTTCCCGATTTGCTACCGTACCAACCGTAGTACGAACTGGGGCCGTCATTGAACGTTTGAATTTAATTCATATATGCTTTTAAAGTCAACGCATGTTTTATAAATCATTACCAAAAAGTATTTGCAGAATTGTTAGCTACAACTTTGTCTAAGTTTTGTTTGGATATGTTCCCTATTCGTAACAAACGATATTGTGTACTCGATTATGCTTTTAACCAACCGTTGCTGGTAACAGTTGCACGAACGGTTTGAATTAAGATTATTTCCCATGAAATTGCAGAGGCAGAAAGAAGCTAAACATAAAGCACATTCATATTTTTGTCTAATGTTCGCCTGTTACCGTATATTGATATAACAGCATAAAATAAATCAGTTGGTATTTTTTTGTAGGCTTTTCAAAATGTGTTTCAACAGACACATTTGACCCAATTGAAAATGTATCAGTGATATAGATGAATACAAAACCTGTTTCTGACAGCGGATTGCACGTAAAATTGAACAGCGTGTGCTCTTGAATTTAAAATAATGCATTACAAACACGACTGATTAAGTCTTTAAGTAACCATGTAACGTAAGTCATGTCGATCATGAACAACCTTTTTTTAAGAATTGATAAGTTCGAATTCTTTACATTCTCTTATATACTTTAATATTTTAATTTATTGTAGTATTGACTACAGAAATTTAATGTCGATTTTTCAATATATTTTTCAGTTTACCTAGATGAGAAGAGTGCCTTTTTCTCACGCAATATGAAATATCAGCTCCCTCATCCTTTCAAGAAAAAATAATTCTGCTACAATAATTGATATAGCAGATAGATGGAGAACTTGAATGATCATTACTTATTTCAAAATCATGCACGGACTAAAGTCTATATGTAAATATAATTGGAAATCAAAGCAATTTTGACACGTTAACGAATATAACTAGAACCAGTAACACGTGATTTAGAAAGAATTTAATAGTATTATTTTAATTATTCTAACTTCTGTCAACACTTTTTTAATTTACAAATTAACGATGGAAAATCAACATCTATAACAAACAAAAACACAATTATATATTTAAAATAAAAAAAAGCACTAACCATTGAGTTACATACCAATGGTACTTGATACGTAGCAAATCGGGAAACCTCTATTATGTGATTTTGACGTCTCAGTTATGTCCTTTAACTAATTGCAGTTATCGTTTAGGTTTTGTTTTAATATTATTTCATGTCAAGTCGGTGTATTTCGAATTCCCTGTTGCGTGTTAAAAATGGAATAATTTACAATTGCTACGTATAGAAATGTGTGTTACAATGTATCCACTCTTTGTGACGTTCCTGTATTTGGAATGCTTTCTGTGCCTTTTGTCGGTTAGGGAAAAAAATTGTCCCTTCAGTAATGCTCGTGATCACAATATTTAGAATTCGTTAAAGAAAAGAGTCGTTTTTCTAAATTTTGTTTGTATTCTATTGAAAGGTAAAGATCACTTAAACACGTTTAACCCGCCTCATTTTAGCGTATGCCTTAAACCATGATACACCGGCCTTTGTCAGTTTTTTGCGTTTTTTTATATTTTGGTTCATAGATTTCGGAGTTAAGTGAGTCATCCATTTCTGACAATGTTATAATAGCAATGGAGTTGTTTCCATATTTACTAAAATACATTTCATTATTTAATTTACCAAGCTTAAATAAAAAAATACAATAATACAACATTACCATCAAAACTACGGAAGCTACACATTCGTATACTGGTTGATATCAAAACCATGCACAACATCACAGAAGAAAAATAACTTATCATGGTCCAGAATAACGCTGACTTGGTACACCCAAAATCTGAAATGAAAAAAAATCTCATGTCTAATTCTGTATGAATTTAATCGAATTGTGTCAAGTACGATGTTCATTGAGTTCAAGTTAGCATCATTCTTTTTTAAAGATGATATTTTTTAATTGAGAATCTTAATTGACAATTCTAATATGACGTGCTTCTTTTACTTTGTGAATAAAACCCTGCTCTAAATCCAATAAAATGTGTTTGCACATGCGTATATTGATTACTGCAGAATAATTAATTTTATCAAATTGGCATGCAATTAATATATTTCATTTACTGAAATACTTCCAAACTTTTTTTAGAATGATGCACATGTTGTTATTTATTCTTTTATAAGGACTGTAATGTGATGCAATTAGAAATTGACATATTTGACCTAGACATGACAACCGTTCATGTTGGCTGTTCAGAACTCCTCCCTTTACAAAAATCACGTTGCTGGTCGTTTGCTTGTTTACAAACAAAAAAGGGAGGCTCATACAAGAGCCTACACAAACTCTCTTCACTTATACAAATTGGACATCTAAATAACCTTAATTTTCCTAATCTGATGCAAGCTACACGTTATTGTAGTTTTAACATGGGCAGGCATTATATGCCCCATCCCTCGGGCCAAAATAATCACGAAAAGTATGCCTACCTATTTCAAAACTACAATAAAGTATAGCTTGCATCAATTATTTCTAAAAAAAACCCAAAAAAACCATAAAATATAAGTATTACCTACCATCAGATAGCAATGATTTATGAACGCAAGACAAATAAAAGTTAGTGATTACATATGAACTGAATATTAAACTGAGTTATGGAATCGTTGCTTTCGTGTTTTTTTGGTTTGTTAATCCTTATTAGTTGGTTACATATAGTTGTGTATATTTTTTAAATGAAGTAACACATTTATGTTTTGTGCTATGTAAATTTCATCAGGATAGACTTTTCCCATATTCAGGGATGAAATAAGTTTGGAATTTGTGTTCCAATTTAATAAGCTGTCAATCTATTAAATTAAGTTGCAATATTACAACAATATTAAGTCAAAGTCATAAAAATATACACTTTGTTAAATTTGGCACAAAAGTGGGGAAGGGCTCGATAGAACCTCGCCCGTCTCCACTTTCTCAGCCTCATACAAAAAAGATTTTATTTCTTACTAACATTGACCTTATACTATATACTTGTGTATTTTATCTCAGTAGTACATTGACTTACATTTTCCTGAATTCTGTTAATTATATTTTGAGATTAATGATATATACTAAATTAATTTCATATTTCAGATTCAATCTGGTATTTTGCTTGGGAAGAAAACATACAACACATGTTTTAATTCAAGAGAAGGCAACTTTAAATTCATTTATTCTAAATTATATTACTGGCAATCAAATGAGAATGAAATAAAATAGGCCAACCGGTTTTCATTTTATTGGCTACGAGCGGTTGATAAATCTGTCTAAAAAAATTACAAGAATTTTGAGTCCTACTTACAGATTTTTTTAACAAAGCGTCGCTCGAAACGATGGACAATGATTTTACTGTTTCTATTTTCTTAAGTTCTAAAATGCACTGTTAACCCAGGAAAAATATTTTATATCTATTACATTTAGAATATTTTGGATTTGAACAGCAATTCAGCACAGCAGATATATATATTTATAAGAACCATACAATACTGTATTTATTTTAATGAAATTGTGAGGTTTTCGGTTAACAACGAAACTTAAAAAGTCCAATACATGTGCATAGTATTGCTAATTTTATCTTACCCAACATATCTCTATTAAAGAAACTGTCATCACTTCGTTCTGTATTATCTAATGAACCGTCTTCAATAAAGATAAAAAAACCAACAACAAATAAGTTCTTTCTTTTTGCAAACAAACGTATAGTGAAATGAAGTGATTTACACTTTGATGCAAATACAAGACGATAATTATTTTTCCTGAAATTCAAATAGTTTACTCAATTGCTTTCATTTGATTATATGTATTGCTAACTCAAAATCAAAAACATTATTTAAAGAATGAATCATGGTTGCTATAGTATAAACGATAGCAAAGGAATGGTTTGTAAATTTCCTATATATTTTATACTCAAAAATGAGATATAAACAATATAAATTTTACACTTAAAATAGAGACGAAAGAAACCCCAGGAACAGTCAAACTCATAGATAAAAAACAAACTGACAACGCCAGCGCAAAAAAACCCCAACAAAGCGGAAAACAATAGAACACAGGACACAACATAGAAAAAACTATAAAGAGTAAGCAACACGAACCCCAACAACTAATATTTGTGCATTAAAAACTATATAATAAATAATAATAAGTATTTTTCTCCTTATTCTCTTAAACTAAGCATTTACCTTTGATTTGAGTCACCCATGCCGTGATCATGAGTTGAACATGCACGACCCGACAATTAATCAAATATGACTGTTTCACAAATCAAAACTTTTAAATCTGAGAACGTCTCCTTAAAGTTATGAATAGACCTTAATTGGGTAAAAAATACCATCTTGACATGAATAATTCAACGTCAACGTCTACTGTACGATAGAATACCTGAGTAAAAACTAACACACAAGCAACGAACAACACATTGTACCGACAGCTGGCTGACATTGAAGCATAAATGTATTGGAGTAAAATTAAACAAATGTAATTAACGCACAAACAAAAGTCCACCATAGTCTTACTAAAAGCATTGTAATTTAACTGTAATAGCAATTATCAGCTTTAAAGTGTAGTTTTACGAAAAATATTTTGATAAACACATATCTAGCTAGCATTTGAGGAAGTGAATCGTCTTTTTAAAGCTTTCACGAAGTTTAAAATTACTATGACGTCGTAGCTTACTTACCGTTTCCTAACACGGTAACCTCAACTGTAGCTTCATCATGGCTCGTTCCATGTCTGCATGACCAATTTCCGTTTATCTTTTGGTTAATTCGTCTATGTACTGTATAAATTATCTCATTTGTCTTTGAATTTTGTGATATACTTTCATTTTGGTAATACGAATCACATAAATAGTCATCTCTTCCAGGAAAGCAATCAGCACGTGTTGAACCAATTGGATCATCGATGAAAACCGACAGGTGCCGATTGTCAATCTTACAAACTAGGGTCAGTTTGTCAACAGAGATACGCCATGTCAAACAAACATGAATATTGCAAGAAATAACTCCTGTTAAGAAGTATATCAACCAAGTATTACGTCATAAACTATAAATATATATGAATTAATCTCTGTGTTTAAGCTATATAATTCTTAGCAGTGTAAATAAAAAAATAAAATCTTTAATGTACTGTCTCCTTGTTGTGTCATTCAACTCTCCTTTAGTATACAAAATAAATTCTATTGATAAATGTAACTATACTTCATGATATTCGTTCAAAGCTTCTTGTAATGAGTAAAAATCACTTTATAATAATCAATCCTTCTGTTATTTTCTACATTTGAAAATGCCTGTACCATGTCAGGAATATGACAGTTGTTGTTCATTCGTTTGATGAGTTTTGTCATCTGATTTTGCCAGTTGATTAAGGGACTTTCCGATTGAATGTTCCCCGGAGTTCAGTATTTTTGGGATTTCACTATTTGTTTATTTAATTTGATTTAAACCCTTTTAAGAAGTGGGTGAGTGGGTACCTGGTGATAGTTTTCAAGGTACCTGACTTATAACTTAATACGCCATACGCGCGTTTCATCTCCACAAAATTCATCAGATACTCTCAAATCAAAATAGTTAGAAAGCATAAGAAAGTACAATGTTTAAGAGGGTTGGTGACCTACAACTCCAAATACAGTTACGGTTATCTATACCTGGGATGAGTTAGTCCTTAGTAATTCGATTAATACATATATTTGTAAACAGCAAATTTATAAACGACCATAGTATTGATATTCATGTCAATACCAAATTACTACTGGGCATGTGATATCATTGGTGACGAAAGATCAACCAGCTGTGGCATCGACCAAGTGGTGCAAATAGTTTTCAAAAGGTACAAGGCTCATTATTTAATCCGCCAGACGCGCTTTTCATCTACATAAGACTCATCAGTGAAGTTCAGATCGAAATAGTAAGAAAGCCAAAGAAAGAACAATGTTAAGAGCACTGGTGTCACCCCATTCCAAAGAGTTATTCTAATCACGGTTAAGATTATGTATGCCTGGGATAATAAAATCATTTGTATTTCGAATAGTTCAAACTTCTGCCTACAGTAAAGGTGTAGAAACGACAATGTTATTGATATATTCAGGTAAACATCGAAATGCTCACTATTGTGTTGGTGATAGTCTCGGGGACGAAATGTTCACCATCAGTGGCATCGATCCAGTAGTGTTACTAGTTATCAAAATGTACAAGGCTCATAATTTAATACGCCAAACGCGCGTCCTGTCTACATGAGACCCGTCAGTGACGCTTCGATCAAAATATTCAAAAAGCCAAAGAAGCACAAAGTTGAAGACCATTAAGGTCGTTTGTAATTCAGAAACACTTTTTGTGAGTTAAAGTCACGTTTTTTCTGTATGCGTGTCTGGAGTACAAAATATAATATTTTGGTTCTCGGGAAAATCTATTTTAGATGGCCGTTAGTTTAATGTTTAACAAGATCATTTACAAATTCGAATATTTTACATGAGAGCAATATAAAGCTCTAACTCTCCCGATATTCGAAAAAAGTTAAAACATATCTTGTTCCTACTATTCTGTGAAGAAAACAAACAGGGGAAATAATGGCCATTACATTTTTGTACACATACATTTTGGTCCTAATATATTTTATTTTTAATTTATTACCGTATACAGATCCCTAGGTTGTTCAAATCCTATATGGTATCTTTTCATCTTTTTTTCTCAAACGTGTAAGCATGAAATTTATTACGTGCTGATTTCATTTGTTACTATTTTCTTTTTGTTAAGGATCTTTGAAGCGGTCAACGTTCCAATAGTTTAACCATGACACATAATTTGTCGTTTTTTTTTAAAAGTTTGATTAGCAATAAAGGTCGCTCCACTGAAAAAGTCTTTGCTCAAAATACTCAAATACTAAAAATGACATTAATGAATCTATGACAATTGTTGACTTTTTGGGAGCTACTGTTACCTTTGTTTTTTTCTTCATTATATTAATTGAGAGAGTATTTAGTCAAAATGTTCCTCTTATCCTAAAGAACACATCAAATGATGGAAATCGAAGTAACACTTTTAAACTCCTATTATAAGCAATCAACAATGCTAATGATCAATTAACTTACCTTTTGAAAACATCACAATAATAAAGCAAGCTATGATCTTCAAACTCTTCAACTCCTTTCGCATATTCCCTATATATGAAACAGACGTACGGTTTATGCTGGGATACTTTGTAGAATGCCGCCTTGATTGAAATAAAGAAGTTACGTATACATTTTTCAATCGACAACATATTGATTGCATACATACTGTGGGGTACTCTCAAAGTGCACCCTTGAGAATCAAAAATAAACAAAACCATGGAAACAAGTTTTGAAATTCTTTTAATTTATTTTAAACACAGTAACATTTTTATGTCATTTTACAACTACTGATGTCTTATTGTCCATGTATTAAGCTTATACAAATTTCCGTAATTTAAAATAATACAAATTTCCGTAATTTTGATATAAATTTTAAATGTAGTACACCACACTGAAAAAAAACCCATAACTAATGACGTGCATGTGGCATTTCCATAATTTAAATTTATTGTCTGTAAAACATGCCCGGCGAAAATAAATGTGTTATCGGGTCAAAAGTAAAATTACAAAAAATTTCCGAGGCAAATCCAAAAACAGAAAGTCCCTTATCAAGTGACAAAATCAAAAGCTGGAACACATCAAACAACAGGATTACAACTGTCAGATTTCTGTCTTGGTACGGGCATTTTCTTATGCTGAAAATGGTGGATTAAACCTGGTTATATAGCTAGCTAGACTTGTTACTTGTATGGCAGTCGTATACAATTTAATTATATTAACAATGATGTAAGAACGAAAGTTAAACATGTCAAAAAAGAGGTACAACAGTCAACATTGTTTTACAATCTTAACCACTAGATGTAAAATAAACCCAAATAAATATATAGCAAAGAAGCACGATAAGGTGTATAGACAAAGCACATTAGCAAGATTGAAAGACAAGAAAACAATATTTATCAAAAAAAAAAATTACACAATAACGAGATTATTAAGAGTCTTAGACATTTTAAGTATGTTGTTCAACATTATGGTAAAACTACAATTAATCAATTTATGATGTGCGTAAAATCAGCTTAAAGATAGGTGAATAAGAACACACCTTCTTATTATAAAAAAATTGTGTTTATGTTTTGTTTTCTTTCTGCTGCAATGATAGTAAAAAAACACCTTACCAGTTGCAAATTCAATGTTCCATGTACATATGGTTATAATCGTGTCACCAAAATCAACACATGTAAACAATGCTCCATCATCCACCTTTGTTTAGTATCTGTAACGAAATTGACAGAGATTCTGAGAATAAATGAAATGCAACTCTAATACAGAAACAAATACTACAAATTGAAGCATTCCACCTTTATTGCAGATGATTTATTTATTCACCTTTATTCAAAGAACACCTTTATTTTAAAGATATACGAAGGACAACTTATACCTTAAGTTAGGGAGATACAGTTTATTGACTTAGTCACCTTTTTAAGTACTTGTTTACATTTGATAAGATACATAGTAAGATTGTTTATAACATATTGCAGATGGTATGAACATGTGTTTATGAAAATGATGATAATGAAACTTATATCCAGATTAGACTGATTTAAAACCAACTTTCCTTTCAAGTAATATAAAAACAAGGCATCTACAAAATGCTATTAAGGACTGCAAAACATCAACCTCACTCTTGGACTGAACGGATCTATAAGAAATATTAATGTTTACTCTTATATTGTAACTGTTTGCTCCTTCGTCGATATATTGTAAATCAAAGTACAATTTCTATCAGAGACCAAGAAATAACATCCTTCGTTTTAACATTGATTAATCAAAGTGATGTTTCCTGACTAATATTGTATAAGAAAGAAAAAACTATTTGTACCGTTTATGACTTGTAATGGGACGTTCTTAAATTTTAATAACACTGTTTTATGTTATCGTCATACAATTAAAACAACTTTTTGAAGTACATGTATCTTTGTATTCCAATCTTAAATATTGAAGGAACAAATTCGTCCATTGTATAGGAAATACGTGGTACAAATTGAAAGAGATATATAGGTGATTCGTAAAATTTTAGTTTTTGTTGATTAACAAAAGAATGAACATCAGGTTTTGCTTTGATTAGTTGATTAATTTCTATTGTATATCAATAAAATATGTTTATACAAATTTTGCTGCTGGGTCTTAATTATTGTCGTTTAAAACAATAAGCTCGTACGTCTGTTTTGTACAAAGTCAGGAAAATAGCAGTTGTTATCTTATACTAGTAGTTCGTTTCTGTTACATTGTCGTTTGTTTTTTGTTGTTGCACTTTATTATTGCTGGTGGTTCGTTGTTTTCCTCTTATAGTTGATGTACTGCCCTCCGTTTTAGTTGTAACCCGGATTTGTTTTCTCTCAATCGATTTATGACTTTCGAACAGCGGTATAATACTGTTGCCTCTTTTTTTTTAAATTTCTTGTTTGTGTCTTTTAAATCACATCGCATATTTGATTTCAATAAAATACCATGTGATTGTTGAAAATAGGGTTGATGTTCAAATTTAAAATGTAAAACTGTCCTTCATAACGCGATATCATGTACTGACAAATACTCTTTAATATAAGTGGAAATACCCTGAAGTATCAATTTTAACATGTTCTAACTAGATAATATTGATATGAAAGTACACCAATATTTAAAAGGCTATCTAAGTTATCAATCATAAAACAAAGTCCATGCATTTGCGTTTTGTTCATATTATCCTGCGGCCAGCCTTGAAACAGATTAACTATACCAATACAAGTTAAAGTTTATTGATAAGCTAAAGCAATGATTATCCTCTGGTCCTGTCCACAATTTGAGTGAAAGTCAGGAGGTAAAATTTTGAAGACAAGCTAATTTTGAACTACATGATAATGTTATAATAATACAGTCTTTATTGAAATAAAACTTGTATTTTTTCATTGAGGCTCTTCACGTTTTAATACTGATATACGAAAAATTCAAGTCTGAAAACGCACCAAACACTTGTCATTAATATGATCAACAACAATTTGTCGATTTAAACATCAAGCCCTATAAGAATATTCTCTGTAATCCTCTAGAAGTTTTATCTGTGTGTGTTTAACATATATTCATGATGATAGCTGTCAGGTCTACGTTTATTCGCGAAGTCGTTATCAAAAACCGTTACATTACAGTTTAGAGGCTGCAAACATGTCTGACCCGGCCACGTTTTTTATATGTCTGTTACAGTTCAGGAGCCTGTAATTCAATTGCTATGACTTGATGCTGCATATCATACTTGTTGTCGTTTGTACATTTATCAGAATGCAAAGTTCCCGGTTGATATATTTTTTTTTGTAAATTAAAATTGCATTGACTCTTTAAAACTAAATAAAGTGAAAATCGTTAAAAAGTATTTCGACCTTACGATAATTACTCTTACTAAATTGCTGAAGATTGAAAAGAGGGGCGAACGATACGAGAGAGACATTCAATTTCATAGATAAAAAATAAACTGTCAATGCTTTGACTACACAAGAAAAAGACAGACAGAGATACTACACAGAAAACTAACAAATAAGCAACACGAACCCCTACAAAAACTGGGGATGAACTCAGGTGTTCCGGATGCCATTTTGTTGTACAAAAGTGATTCAACGACAATTTGAAATTGCTTTATCTAAATACTTAAAAAGCGTTCATAATTTGGTTTTAAGCGTTCCTGATTAATGAAAAACGCTTCGGATGCACAAATTGTATAGCGTGATATATCATTTTTTATCAATAATCTTACACTCCATTTGTTGGTGTCCTAAAGAGGTATAGTTCAGAGGCAGACATATATATTATTGTTCAAATCGAATATATCTATTGAAAATTTACTAGGTAAAAAAGTAAAAAACTAGGAGAGTTGCATGATAAAAAAAAGTGAGACCAGATGAGTCGAAAAGGCAAGCGTATCATCATGCAAAGCAATACTTGCTTATAATATCACGATAGAGGGTTTGACAGATCAGACGACTTTTCAGATTTTCAAATGTCTACATTAAAGTATTATTAGTGTACTGATTTTTTCAATTCTCATAAAACAGCAAGGGTTGTGAAAAAAGTGTTTTGAACAATTTAAGTCATTTTCAGTCAAAGTGAACCAGATGTATCAATATCGGAAATTAGATATATCCATGAAATTGAATCCTCTACCTTTACCATTTAAAATTCGTGGACATTTTTTGTGAATTTTTGCCTTTAATGGTTATTTGTTTTGTTCACATATCGTTGTCAATGTAACGGAATGTTATGCCACTGTCATACAAGTTAGAGGTTTAGTAAGTTATATTTTCTACATAAAAAAGTCAGGAATGCGACAGTTGTTGTCCATTCGTTGGATGTGTTTCACACTGCATCTCACGAAAAAATCTATAAGAGTCTATGATAATAATAGTTATAAATAGAACACATGGAACAAATTTGAGACTTCTAAAGTAAATAAAAAAGAAAACATATTATATTTGAAACGTTCTACCGCTAACTAGATAACAGTTTAATCCTTGAACAAGTAACTTCTAAATTAAAAAATATAATTTCTTTAAATTTTATTTATTATCTTATTTGTTCATTTATTTATTTGTTCATTATTAATTTATAAAAATTTTTAATGTTTTGTTGTGGTTAATATTTTTATCTATTTTCTTGGTATAACATTATTGATTGTTGTTTTTTTTATTCATTAATAATTTTTTAATGAATGAATGAATAAATGAATGAATTAATTGTTTTGTTATTTTTTTTATCTATTTTCTTGGTATAACATTATTGATTGTTTTTTTTTTATTCATTAATCATTTTTTTAATGAATGAATGAATGAATGAATGAATGAATTAATTAATCAATTAATTTATTAATAAATAGATTAATTGATTGATTGATTGATTAATTAATTAATCAAATAATTAATTAATACATAAATTAATTGATTGATTAAATAAACAAGTAATTTATCAACTAATTAATTAAGTTATTTATTTCATCGATTAATTAATTTTTTTTATTATTTCATTGATTAATACATATCTATCGTCCTTTTTTATGTTTTCTTTTCCTTTTTTCTATCTTATTTAAAACAAAATTCTCAATACTATTGTTTTGTCTTCTTCTAATTTGTTTTGTATTGCTCATGTATTCTAAGGAAACAACAATCAAGCAGTGCATATGGAGTAGGTGCATCCCAGTTGAATCTATTACCAACATTTGAGTGTCCTACCACGGGTTTTTTAATCGAGGGTCCCTTCTCATAAATAAGACATTGCACATAAAATAACAAATAGTAAAGTTGAAGTCAGCCAGTGTAGTTATCATCGGCCCAGTAGCCAGTCCTTTGTATTGGCATGAAAATACGAATACGTATGTATACCTTATCATTAATATAATATTAGTTCTTTAAATCCAATTAGAACAATTATATTTGATATTGAGTAATACTTTCGTTCGAAAAGGCCTTTGAAATTTAGTTAAAAACATAAAACTCAAGATTCAATCAAGACCTTTCCAAACAAATGTTACTCTCAATTTAGTATATACTAAATCGATAAAGTCCTTTTCCTGAAGAATTAACCCTTCAGACGCTAAAACAAGGACCTTGATGCATGTGACTCTAAACATACATTATCAAAGAGTAATAGAAAAAGGTACATATTTGCTAACAGACATTCCTTTCGGGTCAAGGAATAGAGATAACATTGCACTACATTTCTTTTGACATTGATGATACTAGATAACTTGATGGTGAAATTCCGGGAGAATAAATTTACATTAAAAGAGGGGCGAAAGACCCCAGAGGAACGGTCAAATTCGTAAATCGAAAATAAACTGACAACGCAATGGCTAAAAAATAAAGAAGACAAACAGACAAATAGTAGTACACAAAAAACAACATAGAAAACTAAAGACTAAGCAACACGAACCCAACCAAAAACTGGGGGTGATCTCAGGTGCTCCGAAAGGGAACGCACATCGTGCTCTACATGTGGCACCGTTGTGTTGCTGCTGTTATTACAAACCCGGTAAATAGTCTAAATCGGTAGGTCTCATTCATGAAAATGGAAGGGGATTGTAGTTACGATGTAAGAAACATATCATCTGTGAAACGGTTATTCCATAACGGTCAACCAACTCGTGAAATTACAAATGGATGATTTCAACTTAATTTATTAATTGCATCAAATTACTAAAACAATAATTTTATCAAACGGAAGTTAAAATAAACAATTGAGTTATACTTACATTGATTTATTGAAGTCGCCTGGTTATTTGATCAAGATTCACAAAAAGTCACATGTGCTATAGTAAAGTTTTAAACGATAACATTTTGTTTATCTATTTGCACAAACTATCTTTTTGGACGATTAGATAAATGTGTTTGACAGTATCTTTCTAGCCTAACATATTCACCAATTGACAAAGCAAAGAGGTAAGTGATCATATTTCAATAATTCGCTTTCCTTCGTTGAGGCATAGGAAAATGGTTAATCGATTTATCAAAATATCAAACTAAACTAGATGATGATTTTATCGCGTACATTTCAATGCATAATCATGGTAAATTTTTTAAATAGTTATAAAATAAAAGTCAATGTTTATCACCCTTGTAGATGTGTTGAAAGGAATGACCATAGTTTTGGAATATTCGATATATTTTTTCTACAATTTGTTGTACAACGTAGCGATAGTTGATGGTAATAGCGAATTACGTTTAATCATAAAAAAATATAAAATATCAATCGTTGATATTCAATTATTATCATGAAGCATCGTTAAAAAACAAATCCGGTTGCAATGTTCATGCGAAACACACGCCTATTCACAAAACTGCTAAAGCAAACTAAATTTTCACAGTCCAGAAACACAAGACAATCTCACAAATTTCAGAATAATCCGCAAACATGCGATGAAGGCTCTGTGAACTACAAATAGGAACGACAGAAGTGACATAAAAGAATTAAAAGATATAGTTTGTTTAAGTATCAGGTATACAATATGTGGTGTCAATTTGAAAAAAAGGCCGTTCATTTTATTTTTTAATGACAGACTAAAATAATAAACGGGGAAATATTGCAAAATTTCACAAACTCAAAACATGCTATGAATATTTCAGTTTTTGTCAGTAAAACCGAATCTGTAATATCAGTTTTTTACGGGTGAGAAAACATGCGATAAGGTCAATTACCTGTTATATCGTAATTATAATAGTTTATGTTATGAGCAACAAAGAAGCACCATTCCCTTATATTTAACCAAAACATTCAGTTTTTAATAATGTCCGTTTTTTTCGAGAGTAACAGTAAAACCGTCCGGGTTTTTAAACATATTGTCCGGGTTTAAAAAAAAAGAAGGTATTCTTGACTTTATAAGACGGACGCCATTTTGAGTCATTCGTTAGATTTGGCAGAAGAAACTGAAGATAACGCAATATTTATAACCTAATGTACTTACATGTATCAGTTTAATGAAGGTTATCATACATGTAATTTACATGTTACGGTTTTATCAAAGAAAATCCCCCTCTTCTCAACATATATTAAACAAACATTCATACTAGAGCTTACTTACAAATTGACGAAAGGTACGTATGATTGACGAATCATACGTAAGACTCGTTTTAGGGATCCTTTATTTTTACATATTTAAATTGTAGTCGTTGAACTTCGGACAATTATCGTGCATGCAACGACACTTGTTAAATTGGATTTTTCTTGAAATATATTTAGGTTTTCGGGACGTACGATATGTTAGAATATTATGATTATTGATACCACCAGGTCGGAGGAGGTATAACACTACAAAATATTCTAGATATAGGGTAGTCATACGAAAAAAAGCCACTAGAAGACTAAAAACTGGCCCCTCCCCCACTCTTCCATTATACAATGTTACACTGTTTAACCTAATAAAATGTCAAAGCATATACATTGTCTTCTTCCCTAACAGAAACACAAATACTTCCTTGATTCAAAATTTGCAACGCTGAAAATAATAAAAGGAAAATGTAGAATAAAAGATGATCTTTATATTATGCCATATGCTGGTGATCGTTTCATAACTTTTGAATCATCGCCTCGCCCCTGGTAATATTCATTGCCCCCTCCCCCCTTAAATGTGTAAATATGATACACCGGAGCAATGGAACGGTTATTTTAGCGTATAACTAGGTTTTGCCTATAGTCCTGAACATTCATGAAATATTAGCCACTGGAAGATAAGTGACAACGTCGCGTCTATCTTCCAAACATGTGTACTGTTAAATCGTCATTATAAAATCCATAATATATATGGTGCAAAATTGTAGATTTATTTTCTTGATAAACAAAGTCTTTTTTTCTAGATTTATTCAGCATTACTTTTTGAAAACATTTTAGCATAATTTATTAGCAAATCTGGATATTCCACTTTAACAATTTGATGAACATGTACTGTAACAAATAAAAATAAATGTGAATCTTGTCGTTGAATTTAGACTAACGTGCTACAATAATGTAATTGAAATGTTAATCGTGAAACTCGTGCGTGAAAAATTCCCGCGGAAATGTGTGTACTCGTGGTTTACGTAAGTAACGTATCGGACGTAGGTGTATTGGACACTATTTTTGTTTGATTATATCAAAATGGTGTATTTTTTGCGATATTTTTTTATTTTTTTAAAAAAAAAAAATGATTTACAAATGTATGCTGTTTTAGTGGATAAAACAAAGACTCTTTTAACTGTTATTGTAGAAATGAAATACGTGCTCCCTTTGTGTTCGTTCGTACCTTTCGTCAATTTGTAAGAAAGCTCTACTAGAACATACTGAGGTATGCGTTTCGTTTAGAAATTTTGAAAACCGGACACCTTTAACATACGAAAATATATATTGCATACATATGTAGGAACCCTAATTGTTTTGGAAAAATGCAAAGGGATGAGGGTCCTGGGGCTGGAACCATCAATGTATTTGAATTGGAACATATGACTGAAACCTCCTTTTATCTTGGGTTGGTTAACTCTTTTGAAAATGGCTGGATACGTCCCTGAGTGCCATCATTAGTCTTCAACAATGCAAACTTTATGTTTATTTTTTCATCAAGACTAAGTTCGAATGAAATCTAAATGTTTTGAATGCATAATTCAAATAAAAGTTCTTTACGTGTATGTTCTTTAAAATATTGCCATATTGGATTAAAGTTAAAACTTCAAGCAGATGAGTATTTGAATGATTTGTTTTATTTCAGAATAGAAGCTAAATATTGTTCTCGCTGTTTCAATTGCCTGAAATATTTTTTTTAAATGTTTTGAAACAAGTTATCGCTTATGTTCATGCTTAGATTTTTTTTATTGTAATGAATAACAATGGACTGTTTATGGTATGTAGAAGAAAGGGGTTTCCAGAAACCCCGCTCGTCACATCTTGTGGTCAAAATCCATTGTTACTCCTAACAAAAGATCTATTCAATCTTGTTTCAGAAATCGAAACTATGAAATATAAAATAGATCTGTGATGTTATAATACTTCTTCAATTTAATGCCAATTTTCTGTGTGGCAAACGTACCTTAACTCTGCAGTTTTTAATTAGAAATTATTGGATTCTTTTAAACGGTCTTTGTTTTTACTGTCAACAATGTTTTTGTGGTGAACCCCGGATTTTGTTATAAAAAGGAGTAAGAAACCTACTAGACAGCATTGAGGAATAAAACAAAATGCTATTTGATAAAACATATTCTACTAAAGGAGGCCTGCCCCGCTAAAATAACAAAAAAAAAATAAAAAAAATCCAAAGATAAAAATCCAAATTATCTAATGTATGCTTACATCAAATGGTTGACATCACAAATACATCCTGTACATGTTATTTATAAGATATGACAAACGACAACATATAAAAATCAACGATACTTGTTTATAACATGAAAGCGTACACCATTATCGTACTGACGAATGCATTGGTTGCATGTCTTGAAAAGTACTTATTTGAACCTTTGTTTATTGTTTTTAAACGTGAATACACTGACACATAGCATTTTAAGCTACAGTAAATTTGTATAAGCACTCGAAACAAATTCGAACGCACTCGAAAAAGTCCGGACTGCTCTCGAAAAAACCTAACACAAAGAAATGAATTTAGTCTCAAAATGTCGTTTTTGATGCAATAATAATAATGTTTGAAAAGTGTCTGTGTCTAAGGATATAAATATTCCATGTACTAGTATGCATTTCCTCCGACATTTGCATTGTGTTTGAAAATAGCTTTATTCTGTATTTTGGAATTAAATCATATAAAGACTTATTTTCACATTCGACAAAACCCGCTCAAATTACTCGAAAAAGCACGATGCACGATCCTAGCCTGACACTATAACTACCGTGAATATGCCATAAATTTAAACCATGCATGCACTATTCATATATTACTATATGTTAATGATAATTTCATACATTTCTTTATACAAATAATCGTATATTTCAAAAGGAATTGTCCATCACAAAGTAGTCTTATTTTCATAATTGTATTTCAAACACCAGTTGATATGAAAATCGCTTAGATTTATAATTCAAAATCTGGAACTAGAAACCTTTCGAATATTGCAAAACATAAGCAGAGGCTTTTTTGTATTCTTCTAAAACCAACGTAATGTAGTACCAATTTTTAAGTTAAAGATTGTCGTTTTCCATTTTGTTGTTGACATTTGATAAGCCCTAGTCTCCGGCTTACTGATTACTTTCCTTTTTCGTGAATCTTTCAGGCAGTTGAAAAAGGGACATGTTACGTAAAAGTTTTCATTTTGTGCAAGGCAATAATTATTTACAGGTTAAGCAATAAAGATATTATTTGGCTTATGAATGTGGCATTTTCCTTATCTCTTGTGTCAAAACTTTAAAAAAGAAAGTAAAATAAATACTCTATATTTCTCAGGAAGAATTACATTTGGAATTCAGATACCCTCACTGATAATTTTCTCTATCTCATCTTGATGTATTTGATCTGTTTTATTGTCAAGATTGCACAATAATCTCAGGAAAATGTTGTTTATTTGTTATGGTCACTCTACAAACATAATGTGATGTGATATTTTATGACTTTCTTTAAAATGCATCTATCGCTGCGATATAGCCTGTTTGTGCTAATGCGGCGTGAAGCAACCAACAATCTATCAATCAATAAGATGCATCTAACAAATCAATACTTTTCGTCATTTAATGGAACAAAACTTGCACCCTGTGATTATTATCTACCAGATCGCGACAAATGCCCTGTGATTATTATCAGCCCAATAAATGAAATGAGATAGACATGAACATTAATATCAAAACTCATGAAGTGACACCAATTAATTCCTTTTAACTTTTCATTAGCACCACGAAGGGTGCCACTAGCGTAGGATGATATGCCTGCCCTAAAGCATCTTGAATATTGAAAATTCTGTTTTGAGTATTATAAGAAAATAAAAATTCTTATAATATTAATCCGAATATTAAGAATTGTCGCGTACGGTTCACTTAATATGATTGACGATTCAAACAACGTGCAACAGCTAGAATTAGTAAATATATTTATTTATAAATACATGTTAATATTTTTTCAGTTTCAGTTTCAGTTTGTTTACATTTTTTTCAGTTTTTTTTCAGTTTGTTTACATTTTGTTAATTTAGAGGAAGGTATTGTGTTTCACCAAAAATAATTTTGTAATTTTACAAACAAGAACATGCTCAAGAATTAACTTATCAATTGACATTATATTTTTTGTTGTGATTGAAGCGATACAATCAAATAAATTGAATTATGAATCTCTTTATATATATATATATATATATATATATATATACTATATATCCATGATTACAGAACTAGCAATTTGTTCGGCCTATTGCATGTCATTGATGATTATTTCAAGGGATCTTTCTCTTAAATTATATAATGTAATTAAGAATATATTACAGTCAATGCTCTGTCTTAGTTGAAAATGAAAAAAAACTACTAACATAACAATCAATGATATTATACCACTCATAATTTTTGTTGCAGGTGAAAGTTCTGATTAAATCGATGGTTACCTTATTATGTATACACGAAGGATATATTTGATTTTATGGACATTACAAGGACTAATTTATATAGAAGGTAATGCACAATCGCAGAATTAATAGTCTTAAGGTGGTACCTAACACTACAGGGAGATAACTCTGTAAAATCAGCAGAACGTTTTAATGACGTTATATTGTTAAAGGAATATTAAGCTTCTCAATGATCAAAATAAGTTTTTGTCAAACTGCTATATAACCAGTGTAATTTTTCTCATTAAACGGTTGGTTCAAATTTTTTGAAATTTTTATATTTTTGTCAAAAGGTCAAAGTAAATACTTTGTCAAAATTTTATGAAAATTAAACGAGCCAATTTAATTTTAGTGAAAGTGTTGGGTACCACCTTAAACAAATCCAAACCAAAGAGACTAAATAAATGAATGATTTTACTTTTAACCATGCGGACATAGCAACGTAGGGCATATACTTATAATGTTAATTATTTATTGGTATAGCAAAAAGTCAATAGCTACATTTAAAAATTGATATTTGTTCGAACATGGTAAAAGGTTTTATATATGAAGCAGAAGTAAGTTTACAACGCAAGCAAACATTAAAAAAGTCTTGCACCTTTGGACACTTTTGTATTTCAATGATATTTAAAAATATTTACAAAGGACTTAGTCGCGTAATACGTTCTATCAACACTGTCATTTTTCAATTTTGAAAACACCTACTAGTACTCTATTTACTACTAGTATTTGAGTCAATAGAGAAGTAACAGATCAACTGAATTTGCTAAAAAAAGAAATACTAAGAGGTAAAATTAGTATTGCACAAAATAAAAAAAATATGAAAGGAACCGTTGTACATTCTAATACCGACGAAATTTAATAAAAGGGTGCTTAATAAAAGTGTACACGAGGTCCTCAACTAACTCTCACGATAATAATTGATATTCCTATAAAAATTACAAGACACTATATAATTAATATTTAGTTACTAGCATTGTAAACATATAACCGTTTAATAGTGTTAAATACCACTTGATATTAGGATTGTGTTTAAGAAATCGAAAACAAAAATGAATGTTTATTTGTATACAATTTGGTTAACGTTTGACCAATCTATGTTTCCTTAAAGTAGGTCAGATGTAGATAGCTTTTCTATTTGAATCTCAGATAATGATGTAAAATAAACTAACTAATACATTTGATAAATCCACATACCATGTGATGCAACAATGAAAATGTAAAATTCTTTGCGATTGATATCAATTCTGTTGTGATATTATCACGAGAAATTTTTATATTAAGATCTTTTAAAGGGCAATAGTAATTTCAAACATTTATTTTTTTAAATTAAACAATAATTCAGTACAATGCGGTTTGATGCTTCCTTCTGAAATATAGAAAGTATAGAGATAGTATATCTTTTAAAAATATAAACATATATGTATTGCAGGTTATCCCAACGACAAGCACAGGTGTTTAACATGGGATATTAACAGTAATCGACTTACTCTGTTCTGCAGATTGAAACACTTTTCTGAACCAGTAATTCTAATTGACAATTATGAACAAGAATACGTACGATGTTCATTTATTGACGCAACATGTTTTCCACGCCATAAAAGCAAAAATATCAGCATTGATGATTCTACCAACACTGTTATCTTTACCATAGAAGATATAGATAAGAATGATGTTGATGGAAAATGGAAATGCAAGCAAGGACAGACTTTCTATGAAACTGTGGTTTCAATATCAAAAGGTTTTTAGAATACCAAATGATTCAAATATATCGAATCTTGTCTGAATTTATTAATACCATTATTTGGGCAATCAATTAGCATAAAACTCATCAGGTTACAAGAATAATTGTGTCTCAAGTTAACCACTAGTAAAAGTAATTAACATGCTTAACATTTGAATTGAATTGATTATTAAGCATTTTTTATTACTTTTGGAGGTTTGCCAGAAAATAAAATCAAAAGTATTATCTGGCTATTCTTTAACATGTTTAATCTTAAACAAATCTCATGGTTTGTACAATATATAATGCGGATAAGGTAATTCTTCAGTCCTTATAAAAATGCATATTTTAAAGAAAATATCAAAATAAGACTAGATTTTAGTTTTGATGGTTTGTATTCAATTTAAAGATCAGTCAATTGCTGATGACTTCTATTCTTTTATAATAATAATAATAATAATAATAATAATAATAATAATAATAATAATAATAATAATAATAATAATAAATTCTTTATTTAAAAAGGGTAAATCAATTAGATAATTTTCTTTCAGGTCCTCAAACAAAGTACATGCATACAGTTAACCTTCATACATTCATACATAAAAATACAAGTAATCAGGTGTTTGTCCATTTACAATTTTATACATTAAAATTGGTTGTTGGTATTTTATTCCTTTTGTAAAAGATAGCCATTTTAAAGATGAAAACATGAAATTAGATGGAATAGAAATACTGCATTCAAGTATAATATTTGCTACTCTTTTTTGAAGTTTTATGGTTCTTTCAGAATCTTTCTGTAATAAGATTCCTCAAACTCAGCTACAATAGTCTATATGTGGTAGAATAAATGCATTTTAAATTGTTGCCTTGTGTGTAATTGGCAAATATACTATAATTCTAAATAAAAATCATATATTTTAGATGAGATAATCTTACATATAGAATCAACATGATATTCTTAGCTTAAATTTTCATCAGTGTCAATTCAAAGTAATTTGAAAGAATGGACATTCTCAATACATGCTTCGTTGACGGTAATTTATAATTCTGATAGTTTTGTAAGTTTTTGTTTTAAACCCAATTTTCATACACGTATTTGTTGGGTGCATTAATTTTATACTTTTAGTATTACACTAACATTGTAAAGCATTTAAATCATTTTGCAATATGCTGTTTATTTTGTCAATGTTTTTATCATGAAAATGCAATGTTGAATTATTAGCATATAAATCCAAATTAGATTGTTTAACATGAAGTGGTAAAATATTTATATATATTAGAAATAACAGAGGACATAAAATAGAACCTTGAGGCACTTAATATTTACAAACGATTTATCAGATTTATTGTTAGGGTATTAGACTTCTTGTTGTCCTTCAGACAAATATGAATTTATCCAATCTATCATATTTTTTGCGATATGATAATTTTTTCTAAAAGTATGGCATGGTTAATACGATTTTTCAGATTTATTATAAGGATATTGGATTTCTTGTTGTCTTTCAGACACATGTGAATTTATCCAATCTATCATATTTTTTGCGATATGATAAAATTTTCTAGAAGTATGGCATGGTTAATAAGGCCAAAAGCCTTACTGAAATCTGAAAACACTGTACCAACTATTTCTCCATTATTATCATTCTCTAATTATTAAATATCTCTTGGTCCTTCTTTATGTATAGCAGTTACTGTTGCAAGTTTTAATTTTTGCGGAAAACGATTTGACGTTACACTTTTATTTACTAGATAAGTTCATGATGGCGATATTATTTCTGAACTTAGCTTTAAACATTTGGGACAAATACCATTTAACCTGCGAATTTATTAATATTAAGAAGTTTTAGTTGTGAACACACCTTCCAATAGAAATGAGTTTTAATTAAAATTTTAAGTTTCTTTTATTTTTATACTAGTAACATGTTGTGGCATAGAATAATTCATATCTGAAGTAATATTACCAATAAGTTCCAGCTACGGATTAAAAATTAAACATTAACAGTATGTACAATATCTTGGTTATTAAAAACAGTTTGATTTTCATACTGTATTTTAGATGGAAGAATATTATCCTCTTTTGTATATTACTCTTAATATGTTTCCAAACTTTTTTTTGAAACAACAGATGATCTCATACGCTTCACCTGCGTGAGAAAGTTAATTGATAGCCCACCACGTGTCCCGTTTAAACATGGGGTTTACCCAGCTTATCATGATTGAGAAGCCATGTATGCTTAAAAGTATATTGATACCGTTGCTGCGTTTGGTACATTCCCACTCCTGACTGTATTTGTTTAGTCATTTTGATTCATAAGGTGTATACATATAATATGCATAATTATCTTTTAGGTATAATCAATGCCACTTATCTTCACATCAGCGGTGAAATACTTGATGCAGGTATTGATTCAAAAGTAGTCCAGTTGACATGTCATTCCTGTAGAGAACCCCGTAAAAACAATATTGAATTTCTAATCAATGGTAGTTCTATTGACAGTATTTCTTACAACAAAAACACTGGGCATTGCATTCATAAAAACGGCAACTGCAAACCACAAGATTGTTTTTGTCATCCATCCGGGAACGAGTTTACACGACTTTTTACTGTTAGCAACGTCAATGTAACATTTTCTTGTTACACGAGCTTCTTAGACAATAACAGAAAATCTATATTTTCATTGAGCGTAACCACGCTTTTCGATGGAAAAGGTAAGAAAAACATTTAAACAAAACGGTGTCTAGGTGTAATACCACCATTGATTTTTCCCTATTAGTCTTTGTTAAATTGGTACTTTTAGAAAAATTGTACAGTATTTACCTTTATTTCAACCAAAGAAATACTTTGCATGTGTGAATTAATCCTTTCCAGTGATACAGTGAAAATTTCACACAACATTTCATTGCATATAAGAAAATAATCATCACCGGAAGTAAACAACCCAATTTTTACACTGTTATTTTACTGGTTACATGCTTTGGTAGCTATGTAACCTTAACGTTCCAAAATATTTTATAAAACCATCAAATAAAAAAAGAATGATGCTTTTTAGACATCCAACATACATATTTACGACTCAGAAAAATTTAAGTGCATTGAAATGCAGGGTTAATTTTCTACAACTGACAAATTCAATGGAATATTTAGGCCTACTTTTGTGCAACCGGATGTGACGTACCATGATTTGGTGGTATTACACCTCTATATGGTCTTTTCATAAATTCAAATGAAAGGTGTGGTTTTGTTTTAAAACACTAACAAGTTGTCTTTTTTATAACTGACCATGTGGGCTTTGCTCATTGTTGAAGGTCTTACGGTGACCTATAGTTGTTAAGTTCTGTGTCATTTTTGGTCTTGTGGAGAGCTGGAGTAAATCATGAAAAAACGTTTATGACGTCAACTTTACACGACAAAATTATGTTTTTGAGCTGATAGACAAAACACTGCTAGACAATCAAAATACGCGTTACATCAAAAATAAAATTATTCAGTCAAAAATGATCTTAATTAGGTTTATAAATATATAGATATCACGGTTCAACTGCATCTTAAACACATACACCATCAAGGGTTCAAATGAAATATAAGAGGTCAGTCTTATCAAACACATGTTGACAACTTGTTCGGTTTAATATTATTTTAATAATATTCTTATACCTTGTAGTGTTCTTAGAAATTGGCTCTGACACAAATGTAATAAAACCACCTGCAAACAAAATCGACGAGGATAAACGAAACAAAACAGGTAATATAAAATGAAATTAAAAACCTCTGTAGTATGATTTTTTAATATCGCATAACGCAATGGCGACTATATGGAACAAATAAAATATACCATTAGCAAAAGAAGAAAATTATTAATTAAATAAATATGTAAATTATCACAATTATGAGCATTACTTTAATGTGTCAGACACGTCATGAATATAAGATACTGATTGAGAACCATTATATATTTGCATACACTGTTTGGAAATGAGTCAGACTAACCTTGAAATATATATGTATGACATTTCGTCACAAAAACATTATGAGTGAAACAAAAGAGAACTGCAAAAATAATTCAGTATACCGTTTGTTGTCCATATGTATTGTTCTAAAGTCATGCAAGGTCGAGATATAATAACGTAATTTGAGAGAAAATCTATTGTTAATTTTGACACAGTCTCTCCAATTCAGAGTTTTTTGTCTGTGCGTTTATTCTTTATATATAAATAGTTTATGAAAAACAAGAAAAAGAAAAACATTTAGCACACATATACAAAATTCGGTTTGGTTTTTGCCATGGTTTCTTCTTCTTAAATTGCACTTATATATTTAAAACAAATGGCTTGATTGTCGATACTTCCTGAACAATAAAAAAAATTTGGGCATAGCCTGCAAATTTTCCTTGCACGACTCAATGAACAAACTCAAGGCATTTAATATGACCTGTTGTATTTAGTTATTGATTATTACGATTAAGCCTATATTGCTATCCTTTCTGCTTGGAAATTCAGGCAGGGTCTACTATGAATGGATACCTATTATAACACAATTCATTTCAACTTGCATTTATTATTATATGAAGATTATTGTTTAATTCTAAAATCAACCATACCAAACTGCATATGTTCAACATATTCTTAATCAACCTTAATAACGTACAAACAAAAAAGATAGAAATCGAAACAAATAATGAATGGCAGAAACCAACAGTTTCGTGTAGGAAAAACAAAAACCAGCAGTTGTCAAAATTAATTTAACAAGCATCAGATTATATGATGTAATCAGCAAATCATTTAACAAAAAAAGTCTCATGTCATGCCGGTATTTAAAAGGCATATACTCTTATGAAATACTGATATCGTTGTTGACTATTTACAAATATGGAAATATATGGTAACAAAGCAATAAAGAAAATGGGGAACATCATCAAAAAAACTCATCGTAGATCCCAGGATTGAAGTTTTGTATTTGCACCGGACGAGCCATTTGTCTACAAAATATTAGCATTGACGTTGGAATAAAGCAAAGTTAACAACGTCAAATAAAGTACGATGTTGAAAAGCAATCAGCACCAAAAATTTATAAAGGTTTTGCCAAATGCAGCTAAGATAATATATTCCTGAGGTCGAAAAGAATTATGCAATATTCGGAATAAAAAAAATGACTTATGATCTGAGTTTTAATAAAGCAAGTACCCAATCAAAATGTGTGTTCTTTTAACTAAATATATTTGAAATTAAAGCAAATGTTTGTAGAAAAATTGTATAGGACTTTTATTTTCATTTTTAGCCTCTTTGAATTCTAAAAATATTACAAATTCTGGTGATGATTCGAAAAGGACAGGTTCGTATGTTTGTGTGTTTTTTTTTTTGTCTTTTACTTTACATTTATGAGTCCTCTTCATTAAAAACAAAATAATTTCAAACACATAATCTTTTTCAATCTATTTACATAAAGTCTTTGAGACTACTTTTTAACAAGTATTTAGTAAATACACCAACATGCATATGTAGAATAAATTTATATAACCAAACAGACATATATTGACAAATGTACACGATGTTGTTGAAGTTTTTGTACTTGATCAATTGATTATGGAAATCTATGCCAATAACAACATTAACGATTTTTTGGATGAAAACATTCAGGTTACTTACTATATTATTATCCAACAAAATATAAAAAATAACTCTTAAACTTATTACTTTTTTATGATGTAGACATTCAGAAATGGCAACTTAAATTTTCCTGAGATGGCTGTAACTGTTGGTTGTTAACTGAATATATATTCATGCATATCAATCAGAGACCTGCAAGATGATCAATTATGTTTTAGTTATAACCAGTTTAATTGCAATGCAATATAATATTTCCCACATAACATGCAGAAGGTAACAAAAAGTTATCGTGCAATAAATTCTGATATTGCACTAGTGCAATAAATATACTTAATTCATGACGTCATCAACGACAAAACCTTAGTTTAAACCAATTTTTATTTCCAAACATTATAATGCTATACAATAAAAGGGTTATTGCATGAATATTGGGGAATTTTGTCCCTCGTAGACCATACATTGCACTTGCAAGCTCGTGCAGTACACAATTCTACTTGGTACATTCTTTCCCAATATTCATGCAAGAACCCTATAGTATGACGATGATAATTCAATCATATGCAGATGCTATTTAGGGTTTTCAATTTAATCAATCGTCAATTTTAGTACGTCAATTCGTGAACTTAAAAAAAGACAATGTCATAATGTTTACATCGTGTGATCGTAATTAGGAACATTTATAAACGTTCCTTACAAGTTAAAAGGTAAAAAAAAAATGGACCATATGCTATGTATTATTGCATGTGTTATTTTACATTTGTCTTGCAGATATTCCAGTGGTAGGGATTATTGTAGGTCTTTCATTGTTTGTTGTGTTGGTGCCGCCTGTCATTTTACTTATCATCTGTGTAAGAAGAATAAACACCCAACCAAAAGGTACTTAAGGTTTATGTACCCTTCTGTAGCCATTTTTGTACGAACTTTTCAAACTTCAATTGTATCAAAACTACAGATATAATGAATAATAGAGATAGACCATTTTGTACATATACCAAGGGGAAACTTGACGCAAATCATTATTTTTTACTGTTCCATTGCATTTAATAGAAAAAGAGGACTTTGTGGCAAATAAATCAAGATTTTTGTAGAAAATCCACAGCCTTTATCCTTGTACTCTCATATTTGGCAATTTGATGACTGGTAGATATAGGATTATTGCATGCAGTGCTAGCATTGATTTCCTTAAAACAAGTTTATAAATGTATTTATTGGTTAAAACAAATATAAATTTGGCCAAAATCAAGTACACCTTTTAGGGTGCGCTCGACTTTAGTGACTCAGCACGAGGTGTTTTGGAATTTACAGGTTGCTTAGAACTTTTTGTAAAAAATAAACACTAGCACATCATAGAAAATTAATTGAGAAATTTATGTTTAAAAGTTTATAACGAAAATCTCTGTATTAAAGGCTGTGGATTTTCTATAAAAATCTTGATTTATTTGCTACTAAGTCCTCTTTTTCTATCAAATGCAATGAAACAGTAAAAAATAATGCTTTGCATCAAGTTTCCCCTTGGAATATGTACTAAATGGCCTATCTTTATTATTCATTATATCTGTAGTTTTGATACAATTGAGGTTTGAAAAATTCGTACAAAAATGGCTACAGAAGGGTACATAAACCTTAAATTTGTACATCATTCCAGCTGTGATTGATTATATGTTATATATTTATCGAAAGTACACGTCGGAAAGCTGTAGATTGATTTTTGCGTTGAAATCCAGAGTTGATTAAAATACGTCTAGGTGGAATAAGCAAAACCAAGAAAGAAATGTCCTTCAAAAAACATTCAAACGAATTGATTATTTTGGGGAAACAGTATTAACAACATCATAAACAAGAACAATTAGCACTGAGCACTATTTCATATGAACTTTCTGTAATGTTACAAAAAACATCCGGTTGTTCCGTTGAAGCCTTATCCCATTATTCGAAAGCAGGTTGTCTTAATTTAAAATCTTACGTACATTGTGTTCTATACACATAACGAAGACTGATTTAAGTCTACAAAGTAAGTTACTTATCTGATAAAGTCTGTCTTTCCCTTTATCCTATCTGTCGATTATTTGCGATCATTATGTACGGAAAGATCTCCGTCGTCTATTTGAAACGATCTATATAACGATCAAACGTAGTATTATTGTTTTCGATCTGCATGTTTGAACGTCCATCTGGTATCTTTTGTCATTATTTTAACAACAGTGTCAGGTTACAACAAACAAAAAAGCTATGTCCAGGAAAAATTCAACGTTCTGTGAAAGGAAAGTTATAAAAACGATTATTCATGTCAACACCGAAGCACTGAATAATGGGCTTGTTATACCCTCGGGGACGAAACTCCCCCAGCAGTTGCATATACCCAGTAGTTTAAATAGTTATAGATTAAAATTGAATAGGCCAGACGCGCGTTTCGTCTACATCCGGAGGCGTCCCTCAGCTGGACCCTAATCAATTATATACACTAGTTTAGTGATAATGAACGCCCTACTAAACTCCAAATTATACACAATACACTAAAATTAAAAGTAATTCATGACTAACAAACGCCAGAGACTCCTGACTTAGGACAGCAAGAATGGGTCGAGGTTAAACATATTTATGAGATCCTTCCCTATACCTGTAGCAAATGTAGAAAAGTAAACGCATTACAATACGCACGTTAAAATTCAGTTCAAGAGAAGTCCGTGTCTAATGTCAGAAGATGTAACAAATGAAAATAAACAAAATTACAATAATACATGAATAACAACAGACTTTAAGCAGTTGACTGACATGCCAGCTCCAGACTTCAATTAAAAGAGGGACGAAAGATACCAAAAGGACAGTCAAACTCATAAATCAAAAACAAACTGACAACACCATGGCTAAAAATGAAAAAGACAAAGAGACAAACATTAGTACACACGACACAACATAGAAATCTAAAGAATAAACAACAAGAACCCCGCCAAAAACTAGGGGTGATTAAACTGAGAGAAATATTATGGCTTCATCATATGAATTTCTGACACAATTCCTCACGTTAAGGGTTTTTGTATCATACAATCATAACATATATATGAAGAACATAAACCTTTAAACAGTCTTATTCTAAAGGGATATACATGTAGTTACGATACTGTTTTCGTGTCATTAAGGATTGCATATTTTGGTATTAATATTGATTAAATTTTATGATCTTTTCATCGCACATAAAACATTGATTCTAAAACCAGCGGTTGGCAAAAAACGGGTTATGTTTTCTCAAATATTGTATGATGGCATGATACTAAACCCCTTACGTAAGGGATTGTACTCGATTTTCAAATGATGAAGATAAAATTTTTCAATCAGTACAATTGAGATCTGGAGCTTGGATGTCAGTAACTGTAACTATCCTTCGTTAAATTATGTTTCATTGTCATTCTGCTTAGTTTCATTTTTTACCTATTCTGACATTGGACTCGGACTTCTCTTAATCTGATATTTAATGTGAGTATTGCTATGTATTTCTTTATTCTTTACTGGCTCGAGGTGTAGGAGGGGTTGCTATCCGAAAAAAAACTTCTGGCCTATAGTTTCTGTGTAATTTTGGTCTCTTATGGAGAGTTGTCACATTGGCATCATAACACATCTCCTCCTTTTATATTAACCTCGCCACACGTGTGCGCTTCATAGAAAATATGTCAAAGAAACAACAATCCGACCAAAAGGCAAATAATAGCGGACGGACACCAATGAGTCTTCAACGCAGAAAGAAAATCCCGCATCCGAAGGTGGTTTTCAGCTGGCTCCTAATTAAAACTGTGTACTAGTCCAATAATAGATTTAAATTTATAAAAAAAAATATCCATTCTGAATTTTATTATCAAGTATAACAAAACTTGATATACGAAAGCTCTGTATATCAAGTTTTAGTTTTATGTTTATATATGTTGATAAAACCTTTAATTAAAAAAATCTGTACTTTTCTCCTTTCACGTCAATGACAAAACCGCCTAGCACTGCGCAGTTGCGTTATCCCTTCATATATCTATAGCTTGTAAAAATACGCTTTCGTTTAGGGAGGTGTCACCTTCTCTTGTGTTTTTAATAGGGACATCTAATGACAGAAGTTATGACTTGAATGATCAACTATTCATATCTTCAGTTTAATTACAAGATATATCAGCCATTGGTTCTTATCGTATTTCATCAAGTCTTAAAGTTAATAATTACATAATACATCCCATGCTGTGTAGCAATTTATTTAATACGAGTTTTAATATAAAAATTCATGCCCGTACATTTCTTTGAATAGGACAACAATAAAACTATATTTACATTTACATGTTATTCCATTACATTAAATTTCTTTTTTGCAATGTTTTTTTCCTTCAATTTCTCCCCCCCCCCCCTTTAAAAAAAGGATTTGGCTTGGTTAAAATTAATACATTGACAATTTGCTTAACAAAAATGTTTTAAAAAAAAGTAGGTTTTCAAATTGACCCTGTTATTGCCTGTTTCATGTTAATGTAAAAGGAAATTTTCACTTGACGCACATGAAGGTTGTTTTTATCATTTAATTGAATTAGATTTGTGTCTTCAGATTGTATTATATTTAGAAAAGATTTCACAGTAATTGTCACAGTGGCTGTTTTACTACATTTTGTTTTATATGAGTACTGATCATTTCTGAAAACTTCGTACATTTACATGTATATTGTAAAAAGAAGTTTACATCTTCAAGATAAGGGTTGAAAAAAGGAGGTGATTTCATTTCTAGAAGTTTTGGAAAAAATTGTCAAGCAATAAGTAAATAGAAATTAACTATTTCTTTTTGACAAATTGTTCCTAATATTATATGCTTATGTTTTTTTTTCTTCACTAAATGGCTTGTTTTCATTATAAAACTGATGTACATTTCCTTTTTTCTGATGAAAATTCTTTAATTTGTACGAACGAACGCACTGTATAACTTGGGCATGAAATCAATTGTCAGGTTGTAACTATTTATTCCTATCGTTTCAACCTACAAACAAACAAAAAACAAATTTTCAGTCACATAATAAACACAATAATTCAAATCAAATTAACACCATAAATGTTCCGTAAATTTACTTTCAACTTAATCATTGATTCCGATTGTTCTTTGTATTTTATATGTAAATGTTATTCAAGCGTTCCATATTTTTTTCCACACGTTGATCTCTGTATTGATATGTAAATGTTATTCACGCGTTCCATAGTTTTTTCCCAAACGTTGATCATTGTAGGTTACAATACACCATTAGATTTTATGGGCGCAGCCATTTTATGAGCATAACATGGTATTCAGAATTAAGAGTATGGCTAATCCTGATTGGTCGATATGCGCGCCCGTTCTTTTATTTTTTTTATTTTAGAGACATTGTGCACTCTGCTTTATACACAAGGCGTAATACAAATTATTCCGTAGCCCTGAAGGCACTGAGATGACTTTTCAACGCTAGGACAAGACACGTATTTTTAAGGGCAAAATTGATAGGCATGGGAGATAAGTACAAAATACGCTAAGAAAAGCAACGCGAACCTATATTTTTGGGACCAAATAATACTGTCCTAATAACTTTTCTTTGATTCTAGCAAGGTTTCGTTAAAAAAATCAACTTTCTAAAGTCTGTATCTCGAAAAAGGCTACCATTGTCGCCTATGGGGAAATTAATTGTTTATTTCAATCTATACAGCATCGACATTTCTTTATCATAGTGCTCAAAACGTGTCAAAAACAGTCATTTTACTTGACATTTGATGTGAAACCGGTTTTTTTTGTGACAAATAAAATATTGATTATCTAGTTTTTAAGCTATAGTCTGTTTCATAATTGTATTGTGTTTTACCTTAGAAACAAGGGTGGGCTCGACTTTTGACTGACTGTGGATCGAATATATCATTTTCTGAAGTTCTGTCGATTTGTTCGAAAATAGCAAGTACACGTCTTGAGTTTGTGAATATAAATCGATTTTTAAACATAACAATCTCGACCCAAGTGCTGTTATCGAAATTACCAAATTCAGCGAAAATGTACGGAAATGATCCCCTTCGAACATTGAAGTGTTCACACGAATAACAAACTAAAAGGATAAGAATAAGCAAGCCATTTTGTAGTTAACAAACAGTTATTGATGTTAAAACACAAATATTTACACATATTTCATATTTTGAAATGCTATAGTCTGTTTCAAAAATGTACTTTTAGACGAAAATGGTTTCATTTAAAACTTTTGTGCAAAATCCACCGTAGTAGTTAGATATTGGATTGGTTTTGGTATCAATATAATCAGTACTTGATGATATATAAAGAATCATTGGATAAAGTGGGCAATATCTTAAGGCCCTTTTTAGCAGTACCGCATTTACTCAAAAAAACAGATTTTTTTTCTTCACATTTTTCGACTGGGGTGACCTCCGATAAAAAAATTGTGAAAATTCAGAGAGTAATGCCAGAACGTTTGGAAGATGATTTATTTGTGGCATATATATTTGTGCATCTAACGCACTATGAATTGCACGATACAAGAAAGTATTAAATACCGTATAGGTTACAATACACCATTAGATTTTATGGGCGCAGCCATTTTATGAGCATTACATGGTATTCAGAATTAAGAGTATGGCTAATCCAGATTGGTCGATATGCGCGCCCGTTCTTTTTTTTTTATTTTAGAGACATTGTGCACTCTGCTTTATACACAAGGCATAATAAAAATTATTCCGTAGCCCTGAAGGCACTGAGATGACTTTTCAACGCTAGGACAAGACACGTATTTTAAGGGCAAAATTGATAGGCATGGGAGATAAGTACAAAATACGCTAAGAAAAGCAACGCGAACCTATATTTTTGGGACCAAATAATACTGTCCAAATAACTTTTCTTTGATTCTAGCAAGGTTTCGTTAAAAAAATCAACTTTCTAAAGTCTGTATCTCGAAAAAGGCTACCATTGTCGCCTATGGGGAAATTAATTGTTTATTTCAATCTGTAACATAATAACATCTGCGAATCATGTTCATATATAAAACAAACGTAATTATCAGTTCATATTCATTGTTCTGTACACGAAACTGTTAAATAACTGTTCTTAATCTGTAATTCAACTTACGAATTGACATAATACACCCAAGTTATGTGTTCCGCCTTGTCATTCATTTACGGGATTGTTGATAATGGGGATAGAAACGACAGTTTTGATATTGGAATATGCTAAATTAAATTCTACAAAAACAAGATATATATCGTTCAAGCAATACACGCACTTAATACCCATAAATTGGACATCATTACACACCTTTCAGTTTCGTTTTCCAGGTTGAAAATAGAAAAAAGATAAAAATAAACACTGTTGTTTTATTATTTCATATTTGTATTAATTTTTTAAAGCTCAATTGTTAGTTCGTTTCATATTTTATTAGCGATTTATCTAAACATATATTACCATGATTGTTAACATTGATATTTAATATATACAACTACATAAATACTCATGCAAACTTTCAAATATACACAAATCAACAATAACTTAATGACAATGTTGATGACGTAATATAAGTTGTTAATGCAGATATAAATTTACAAGATTTGAAGTATCTGTAAAATCCGTAGGGATCTTAATTATTCAAAAGCGTTTTTTTAAAGCATATCTTTAATTCGATACTTGTTTTAAATACAATTACTTATTCCTATTGTTATCATTGTTTAGATGACACATGCAGCGACACAAATACAGCACGTGCAGAAACACAACCACTTTTAGTATGCGATGATACACTACGCAGTAACGCACCTGGGAACAATTCCACCTTGGCCAATGACAAAATAACATTAGTAGATGAGGACAATTCACATGACAAGGCAGGGCAATCGAAGATAAGTGATGATATACAATTCGAAGTAGCCGCAATAACGTTCACTAATGAGGACTATCCACGTGACAAGTCCGGGCAATCTTCAATGAGTGGAGACAAACCATTGATCAAGGCCGCGACAACGTTAACTACTGACGATGATCCATGTGACAAGTCCGGGCAATCGTCAGTGAGTGAATACAAACCAATGGACAAGGCCGCAATACCATTAATAAATGAGAACCATCCACGTGACAAGTCCGGGAAATTTTCAATGAGTGAAGACAAACCATTGGACAAGGCCGCGATACCATTAATAAATGAGAACTATCCACTTGACAAGTCCGAGCAATTTTCAATGAGTAAAGACAAACCATTGGACAAGGCCGCGATACCATTAATAAATGAGAACCATCCACGTGACAAGTCCGGGCAATTTTCAATGAGTGCAGACAAACCATTGGACAAGGCCGCGATACCAGTACTAAATGAGGAACATCCACGTGACAAGTCCGGGCAATCGCCAATGAGTGAAGACAAACCATGTTTCAAGACAGAAGACGTGGTAAACGACACCGTACTTTACGAGTATGAACACCATGAGGAGGCAGTGGACGTTACATCATTTGAAGGCGATGAACTTCTTCCGGCAGACGGTAAATACTTGTACTATAGATGATGACAAACACTCCTTTCTGTTCATAGCCGTAATTTGCTTAATTGTGTTTCCGTAAATAGATAGTTCATGATAAATTCAGAAGTTATGGTATTATTATGGTTATTGAAATGAAAATTGAATTAGAAAAAAAAAAATTCCCGAAAATAACAATAAGAACTTGCATATAGAATCTTAAAATGAATGCTTCATAATTTTACTGGCGATAGTTGAAAAATGATATTCTTGATGCGATGACTATGGATGAGCAATACCGATTCAATGTCAAAGTTCCAACTATGGAAAGGTACCTTAAAGTAAAACTGATGGGTTGTACAGATTATGTAGCACTTTAAATGCTCAACTTTTGCAACAATAATTTCAGATTACAAATAAATTGAAATTATGAAGTCATCGTCTCTAATAAACTTTAAGCACTCATGTCACATCTTCCTATATCTATTGACTGCAGAAATGCACATCCTGTATAGCTTATTAGTAGTAGGTACGATCAACTCTTTTAAATTCATTGTGGATAGATTTTGAATTGATTATGAAATTTTAGCCTTTGATGTTTCTTTTTGACAAATTGTTCCTAACATTATATGCTGATGGTTTTTTTCACTAAATGGATTGTTTTCATTATACAACTGATGTACATTTACATTTTGTACTTTTTTCTGATGAAAATTCGTTAATTTGTACGAACGAACGCACTTAATACCCATAAATTGGACATCATTACACACCTTCCAGTTTCGTTTTCAAGGTTGAAAAATAGAAAAAAGATAAAAATAAACACCGTTGTTTTATAATTACATATTTGTATTAATTTTTTAAAGCTCAATTGTTGGTTCGTTTCATATTTTATTAGCGATTTATCTAAACATATATTACCATGATTGTTAACGTGATATTAAATATATACAACTACAAAAATACTCATGAAAACTTTCAAATATACACAAATCAACAATAACTTAATGACAATGTTGATGACGTAATATAAGTTGTTAATGCAGATATAAATTTACAAGATTTGAAGTATCTGTAAAATCCGTAGGGATCTTAATTATTCAAAAGCGTTTTTTTAAAGCATATCTTTAATTCGATACTTGTTTTAAATACAATTACTTATTCCTATTGTTATCATTGTTTAGATGACACATGCAGCGACACAAATACAGCACGTGCAGAAACACAACCACTTTTAGTATGCGATGATACACTACGCAGTAACGCACCTGGGAACAATTCCACCTTGGCCAATGACAAAATAACATTAGTAGATGAGGACAATTCACATGACAAGGCAGGGCAATCGAAGATAAGTGATGATATACAATTCGAAGTAGCCGCAATAACGTTCACTAATGAGGACTATCCACGTGACAAGTCCGGGCAATCTTCAATGAGTGGAGACAAACCATTGATCAAGGCCGCGACAACGTTAACTACTGACGATGATCCATGTGACAAGTCCGGGCAATCGTCAGTGAGTGAATACAAACCAATGGACAAGGCCGCAATACCATTAATAAATGAGAACCATCCACGTGACAAGTCCGGGAAATTTTCAATGAGTGAAGACAAACCATTGGACAAGGCCGCGATACCATTAATAAATGAGAACTATCCACTTGACAAGTCCGAGCAATTTTCAATGAGTAAAGACAAACCATTGGACAAGGCCGCGATACCATTAATAAATGAGAACCATCCACGTGACAAGTCCGGGCAATTTTCAATGAGTGCAGACAAACCATTGGACAAGGCCGCGATACCAGTACTAAATGAGGAACATCCACGTGACAAGTCCGGGCAATCGCCAATGAGTGAAGACAAACCATGTTTCAAGACAGAAGACGTGGCAAACGACACCGTACTTTACGAGTATGAACACCATGAGGAGGCAGTGGACGCTACATCATTTGAAGGCGATGAACTTCTTCCGGCAGACGGTAAATACTTGTACTATAGATGATGACAAACACTCCTTTCTGTTCATAGCCGTAATTTGCTTAATTGTGTTTCCGTAAATAGATAGTTCATGATAAATTCAGAAGTTATGGTATTATTATGGTTATTGAAATGAAAATTGAATTAGAAAAAAAAAAATTCCCGAAAATAACAATAAGAACTTGCATATAGAATCTTAAAATGAATGCTTCATAATTTTACTGGCGATAGTTGAAAAATGATATTCTTGATGCGATGACTATGGATGAGCAATACCGATTCAATGTCAAAGTTCCAACTATGGAAAGGTACCTTAAAGTAAAACTGATGGGTTGTACAGATTATGTAGCACTTTAAATGCTCAACTTTTGCAACAATAATTTCAGATTACAAATAAATTGAAATTATGAAGTCATCGTCTCTAATAAACTTTAAGCACTCATGTCACATCTTCCTATATCTATTGACTGCAGAAATGCACATCCTGTATAGCTTATTAGTAGTAGGTACGATCAACTCTTTTAAATTCATTGTGGATAGATTTTGAATTGATTATGAAATTTTAGCCTTTGATGTTTCTTTTTGACAAATTGTTCCTAACATTATATGCTGATGGTTTTTTTCACTAAATGGATTGTTTTCATTATACAACTGATGTACATTTACATTTTGTACTTTTTTCTGATGAAAATTCGTTAATTTGTACGAACGAACGCACTTAATACCCATAAATTGGACATCATTACACACCTTCCAGTTTCGTTTTCAAGGTTGAAAAATAGAAAAAAGATAAAAATAAACACCGTTGTTTTATAATTACATATTTGTATTAATTTTTTAAAGCTCAATTGTTGGTTCGTTTCATATTTTATTAGCGATTTATCTAAACATATATTACCATGATTGTTAACGTGATATTAAATATATACAACTACAAAAATACTCATGCAAACTTTCAAATATACACAAATCAACAATAACTTAATGACAATGTTGATGACGTAATATAAGTTGTTAATGCAGATATAAATTTACAAGATTTGAAGTATCTGTAAAATCCGTAGGGATCTTAATTATTCAAAAGCGTTTTTTTAAAGCATATCTTTAATTCGATACTTGTTTTAAATACAATTACTTATTCCTATTGTTATCATTGTTTAGATGACACATGCAGCGACACAAATACAGCACGTGCAGAAACACAACCACTTTTAGTATGCGATGATACACTACGCAGTAACGCACCTGGGAACAATTCCACCTTGGCCAATGACAAAATAACATTAGTAGATGAGGACAATTCACATGACAAGGCAGGGCAATCGAAGATAAGTGATGATATACAATTCGAAGTAGCCGCAATAACGTTCACTAATGAGGACTATCCACGTGACAAGTCCGGGCAATCTTCAATGAGTGGAGACAAACCATTGATCAAGGCCGCGACAACGTTAACTACTGACGATGATCCATGTGACAAGTCCGGGCAATCGTCAGTGAGTGAATACAAACCAATGGACAAGGCCGCAATACCATTAATAAATGAGAACCATCCACGTGACAAGTCCGGGAAATTTTCAATGAGTGAAGACAAACCATTGGACAAGGCCGCGATACCATTAATAAATGAGAACTATCCACTTGACAAGTCCGAGCAATTTTCAATGAGTGAAGACAAACCATTGGACAAGGCCGCGATACCATTAATAAATGAGAACCATCCACGTGACAAGTCCGGGCAATTTTCAATGAGTGCAGACAAACCATTGGACAAGGCCGCGATACCAGTACTAAATGAGGAACATCCACGTGACAAGTCCGGGCAATCGCCAATGAGTGAAGACAAACCATGTTTCAAGACAGAAGACGTGGCAAACGACACCGTACTTTACGAGTATGAACACCATGAGGAGGCAGTGGACGCTACATCATTTGAAGGCGATGAACTTCTTCCGGCAGACGGTAAATACTTGTACTATAGATGATGACAAACACTCCTTTCTGTTCATAGCCGTAATTTGCTTAATTGTGTTTCCGTAAATAGATAGTTCATGATAAATTCAGAAGTTATGGTATTGCTCTGAAATGAAAATTGAATTAGAAAAAAAAAATTCCCGAAAATAACAATAAGAACTTGCATATAGAATCTTAAAATGAATGCTTCATAATTTTACTGGCGATAGTTGAAAAATGATATTCTTGATGCGATGACTATGGATGAGCAATACCGATTCAATGTCAAAGTTCCAACTATGGAAAGGTACCTTAAAGTAAAACTGATGGGTTGTACAGATTATGTAGCACTTTAAATGCTCAACTTTTGCAACAATAATTTCAGATTACAAATAAATTGAAATTATGAAGTCATCGTCTCTAATAAACTTTAAGCACTCATGTCACATCTTCCTATATCTATTGACTGCAGAAATGCACATCCTGTATAGCTTATTAGTAGTAGGTACGATCAACTCTTTTAAATTCATTGTGGATAGATTTTGAATTGATTATGAAATTTTAGCCTTTGATGTTTCTTTTTGACAAATTGTTCCTAACATTATATGCTGATGGTTTTTTTCACTAAATGGATTGTTTTCATTATACAACTGATGTACATTTACATTTTGTACTTTTTTCTGATGAAAATTCGTTAATTTGTACGAACGAACGCACTTAATACCCATAAATTGGACATCATTACACACCTTCCAGTTTCGTTTTCAAGGTTGAAAAATAGAAAAAAGATAAAAATAAACACCGTTGTTTTATAATTACATATTTGTATTAATTTTTTAAAGCTCAATTGTTGGTTCGTTTCATATTTTATTAGCGATTTATCTAAACATATATTACCATGATTGTTAACGTGATATTAAATATATACAACTACAAAAATACTCATGAAAACTTTCAAATATACACAAATCAACAAAAACTTAATGACAATGTTGATGACGTAATATAAGTTGTTAATGCAGATATAAATTTACAAGATTTGAAGTATTTGTAAAATCCGTAGGGATCTTAATTATTCAAAGCCGACTTAGTTTTTAAAGCATAGCTTTAATTCGATACTTTTTTTAAATACAAGTACTTATTCCTACTGTTATCGTTTTTTAGATGACACATGCAGCGACACAAATACATCACGCAGTAATGAACCTGGGAAAAATTCCACATTGGCCAATGACAAGATAACATTAATAGATGAGGACAATTCACATGACAAGGCAGGGCAATCGAAGATAAGTGATGATATACAATTTGAAATAGCCGCGACAACGTTAACTAATGAGGACTATCCACGTGACAAGTCCGGGCAATCTTCAATGAGTGGAGACAAACCATTGGTCAAGGCCGCGATAACGTTAACTACTGACGACGATCCACGTGACAAGTCCGGGCAATCGTCTACGAGTGAATACAAACCATTGGACAAGGCCGCGATGCCATTAATAAATGAGAACCATCAACGTGACAAGTCCGGGCAATTTTCAATGAGGGAAGACAAACCATTGGACAAGGCCGCGATACCAGTAATAAATGAGGACCATCCACGTGACAAGTCCGGGCAATCGTCAGTGATTGAATACAAACCATTGGACAAGGCCCCGATACCATTAATAAATGAGAACCATCCACGTAACAAGTCCGGGCAATTTTCAATGAGTGAAGACAACCCATTGGACAAGGCCGCGATACCAATAATACATGAAAACCATCCACGTGACAAGTCCGGGCAATTTTCAATGAGTGAAGACAAACCATTTGACAAGGCCGCGATACCAGTAATAAAGGAGAACCATCCACGTGACAAGTCCGGGCAATCGTCAGTGTGTGAAGACAAACCATTGAACAAGGCCGCGATACCATTAATAAATGAGGACCATCCACGTGACAATTCCGGGCAATTTTCAATGAGTGAAGACAAACCATTCGACAAGGCCGCGATACCATTAATAAATAAGAACCATCCACGTGACAAGTCCGGGCAATTTTCAATGCGTGAAGACAAACCATTGGACAAGGCCGCGATACTAGTAATAAAGGTGGACCATCCACGTGACAAGTACGGGCAATTTTCAGTGAGTGAAGACAAGCCATTGAACAAGGCCGCGATACCATTAATAAATGAGAACCATCCACATGACAAGTCCGGGCATTTTTCAATGAGTGAAGACAAACCATTGGACAAGGCCGCGATACTAGTAATAAAGGTGGACCATCCACGTGACAAGTACGGGCAATTTTCAGTGAGTGAAGACAAGCCATTGAACAAGGCAGCGATACCATTAATAAATGAGAACCATCCACATGACAAGTCCGGGCATTTTTCAATGAGTGAAGACAAACCATTGGACAAGGCCGCAATACCATTAATAAATGAGAACCATCCACGTGACAAGTCCGGGCAATTTTCAATGAGTGAAGACAAACCATTGGACAAGGCTGCGATACCAGTAATAAATGAGGACCATCCACGTGACAAGTCCGGGCAATCGCCAATGAGTGAAAACAAACCAGTGTTTAAGAAAGAAGACGTGGGAAATGACACAGTACTTTACGAATATGAACAACATGAGGAGGCAGTGGAAGCTACATCGTTTGAAGGCGATGAACCTCTTTTGGCAGAAGGTAAATACTTGTACTATAGATGATGACAAACACTGTTTTCTTCTTATAGCCGTAATTTGTTTAATTGTGTTTCCGTAAATAGATAGTTCATGATAAATTCAGAAGTTATAGTATTGCTTTGAAATGAAAATTGAATTATAAAAAAAAAATCCCGAAAATAACAATAAGAACTTGCACATAGAATCTTAAAATGAATGCTTCATAATTTTACTGGCGATAGTTGAAAAATAATATTCTTGATGCGATGACTAGGAATGAGCAATACCGATTCAATGTCAAAGTTCCAACTATGGAAAGGTACCTTAAAGTAAAACTGATGGGTTGTACAGATTATGTAGCACTTTAAATGCTCAACTTTTGCAACAATAATTTCAGATTCCAAATAAATTGAAATTATGAAGTCATCGTTTCTAATAAACTTTTGGCACTCATGTCACATCTTCCTATATCTATTGACTGCAGAACTGCACATCCTGTATAGCATATTAGTAATAGGTACGATCAACTCTTTCAAATTCTTTGTTGATAGATTTTGACTTAATAATGAAATTTTAGCCTTTGCTGTTTCTTTTTGACAAATTGTTCCTTACATTATATGCTTATGGTTTTTTGCACTAGATGGATTGTTTTCATTATAAAACTGATGTACATTTACTTTTTTCTGATGATTTTTTTTTAATTTGTTACAATTTAGAAGAAATTTTCTTTTTCTGATATGCTAGCTTCCAGCCAACAATTCGCCGACTTGTTTTCCGTATACGCATAAGCAGTTACATAAGCGTGATCTTGTAAAACATTCCCGTGATCGCTATTACGCAAGTGCAAATGGGAGTAACCCAATAAATTGGCAGAGAGATTCATCAAAAGTAAATATCGCTCCATCATCCAAATAAACCGTATCTGATTGTACATGTTATACACGTGCTTACCTGAATATACAGGCTTCATAATTTAGGCTTCAAAACACGACCATTTTAATTAGCTGCCATATTTTCCCAACAACACTGAACAAGTTAAATATATTTTTGATGATTATACATAATGGATGCGTAAAAATGATACAATCGTGCATTGAACACTTTGTTAATGATTTATGAATGCATTGGTTCAAGCATTTCGATAAACTTTATTTTTCAGTAGTCATTTATTTCATATGACTTTAAATATTGTTAAAAAATCATTCAGCAATCTCACTAAAGTGTTGAGTGTGCCTCAAAAGAGAGACGGAAATTTCCAAAGATGTATCCAAAACTCATATTTTTACCTACATCTAGCAACGCCATCGCACAAAAATATCGTAAGTTGGAATAGATGGTTGCCTGATGCCCACTTTACTCTGCAATTGTAATATGTCAACACAAATTGAATCAATTGCAAAATATAATGAACATTATGACATTATTATGGGTTTTTTTTCACCAGAAAACAGAAACTATAAGATTTTTTTAAGTTTTAATGTATCACTTGATTATTTACAGATATAGTTACAGACAATATAGAAAGGAATCCTGTAAGTAAACCTTACTCTCTTTTATTGCTAGTAAATTTGGTTTTACTGTAATTTTAGATGTAAGCAGCTTTGAACTACGTTTTTAATGTTTGAAATTTATTTAATAATCATTTTGATAAAACAAAACGTTGTTCGTGTTTCTTGTTTAGATCATTGTAACTTAATTGTATAATGAATTTCATTGTTTTCAAAAGCGGATGGGAGAGAACACCTAGCTTATGACACATGTTGTGATATTTGCAATTGAAAAATGTCCCATTTTAGTTAATTGTATGCATAAGATCCAACCAGTTTAATAAATATTTTCGCAAACTATTCAATCAAATAATCTACATCTAACCGATAGTGTATGACATTTGTAATGCATTGTGTAGTAGAAAAGGTAGATGCTTATATAGTTGTGACATTGGCAAAATGCATGTACATCTTGTTTAATCAGTAAAACATATGCATCTTTTTTCAGCATTAGGGTGATACAACAGCTTTCTGACTATCAGTCCCTTAGTGTATCGTCATCTCAAAACCTAGTAACTCGTTTATGGTATAATTTATATCAAATATAAACAAGAAGATGTGGTATAACCTTTTTTTAAATATCCGTTTATTTATTTATTAACATATTTAAGAAACTAAGGTTTCAACTCCTTCAGATAGAGTTGACACAATAGGTCGTAAACGCACGATTATATTCCGCACCCGGGTCAAATTTAAAAAAAGCGAACAAGACGAACAAAGGCTAGAAGTTCCCAACTTGGGACAGACGCAAAAATGCGGAAGAGTAAAACATGTTTTTTTGGATTTGAATAATTTCTTTACCTCCAGCGAATATAGAATAAAAAAAAATCCAATGCAATTTCTAAAGAAATCTGAGTAATATAGTCTTCTCATATCTGAGTGGTTTCAGCCACGAAAAATATAGGACGACTACATCTGATTTACATAAATCTAAAATAAAAAAAGATTCTAGTTCAAAAAGAGCAATTCATTTTGATTAAACAGGATAAGTAACATTAAGTAACATTTTTCAGATGCAGGAAATGTATAGAACAAATTTTCAGAAGATGTTTCATATATTTGTAGTTATGGACTAGGAATAAAATCTAAACCATGTCTATTTTTTCTGTCATCAAACTGATACGTTATCACTGATTTTGTAGTAATATGATTCAAATTGCTAACACCTAAATTTAGTTTAGTATCATACCATCATAACATATATGAGAGGAACAAAACCCGTATCATGCCAACAACTGTTTTTTTTTAATAAATGTGTTTAGTTCCGATGCAAAGACCCTATAAGTTTTACACCAATGTCTATGGGACGGTTAAGCGGTCACAAACATCTTTTGCTTAAAGTTCAGTGGATGTCGTTTCTTTTGTATTCGACTTTATGGTATTGGTTTTTTTATTGTTGAAGGTCAAACGATTACCTATTATAAATTGAGCATATTCACTTTATTTGAACTTTTGTGGATAGTCATCGGCAATCATACCATATTTTCCCTTGTTTATATTGTGTGTACAGAATGGCTATCTAAATTAACGAATATTGGACTTAGTCTGATAGTTGTACAATAAAGTTATCATAAACGAAGATTTTAATCACTAAAATAAAAGTTTTTTTAATCATTAGAATGCGGTCATACTATAGCTAGTAACCTGTAAAATTAAAAAAAAATATATTAATGAAGTTTTGATTTATAACTACACAGCTGAATCATAGTACTGGCGACAAATCTTTGTTCGATTGAATCAGTAAATCGTAAGACATAATCATGATAATGTTGGGTTTGTTTCAATTATGATAATTCTAATCAATTTGTTTGGGTCTAAAGTCACAATGTCTGGATATTGAAACTAGGTACAATAACCCCATATGCTTGTTGTGATAATATCACAGGAGTAGACAGTTTGTCAAATCAAGCCTGCAGTGGTGTTAATGTAATGAGTTAAATTGATACTACCTTACGACACCAACTTAGTCATGGGGAAAACATTGCCATCGCCCTCATGTAAAAAAGTCTTCTTAATGAAGATCGCCCTCTCGGAGTTTTAATGATAGTCTTGCACATCTTCGTCATCCGCTAGGGTTCCATTGCATTAACACTATTCTTTTGTACGGCTTGTTAAGTTTCTAAAATGTTTGAGAGATTACGGACTTGATACAGGATGCATAAATACATATTCTCAAATATACAGACTTGTCAGTATAACTTGTGATGTAGCTCGATTCTTTTAAAACCAGTAAGACCGGAACTTTTACATGAGGTAAAGAGTAAATTCCTCCCTGTTCAGTTTACCAACAGAAATATGTGCATGTTCCAACTCGCCGTTTTAAGCTCATCAGACCGAAATGGCCCGATTTAAGCTTCAGTCACTATTTGTCGTCCGTCATTGTCGTCGACTGTCTTCGTCTTAAACTATCTAATGAATCTGCTTATCTCAAACTACTGGGCCAAATACCTTTAAACCAAAACTGAATGTTCCTTATGGTATCTAGTGTATAATTTGAATCAGAAGTTTTGATCGATTGAAAAACATGGCCACTATGGATAAAAGTAGAACTTTTCAAACCTCAATTGTATTAAAACTACAGATATAATGAATAATAGAGATAGGCCATTTTGTACATATTCCAAGGGGAAACTTGATGCAAAGCATTATTTTTTACTGTTTCATTGCATTTGATAGAAAAAGAGGACTTTGTGGCAAATAAATCATTTTTTTTAGAAAATCCACAGTACAGCCTTTAATACAGAGATTTTTGTTATAAAATTTGAAACATAAATCACTTACTTGATTTTCTATGATGTGCTAGTGTTATTTTTTTTACAAAAAGTTCTAAGCAACCAGTAAATTCCAAAACACCTCGTGCTGAGTCACAAAAGTCGAGCGCACCCTAAAAAGTGTACTTGATTTTGGCCATTTTTATACTTGTTTTAACCTATAACTACATTTATAAACTTGTTTTAAGGAAATCAATGCTAGCACTGCATGCAATAATCATATATCTATCAGTCAGCAAATTGCCAAATATGAGAGTACAAGGATAAAGGCTGTCGATTTTCTATAAATATCTTGATTTATTTGCCACAAAGTCCTATTTTTCTATTAAATGCAATGGAACAGTACAAAATAATGCTTTGCATCAACTTTCCCCTTGGAATATGTACAAAATGGCCTATCTCTATTATTCATTATATCTGTAGTTTTGATACAATTGAGGTTTGAAAAATTCGAACAAAAATGGCTACAGAAGGGTACATAAACCTTAAAGTAAATAAAGTCCGAAGGGCTATATGAGATAGGGGAGAGAAACAATTTTTTTCATATTTCTATAAAACTCTGTTTTGAGAATCTTTCTCCAATTCAGGAGCACCTCAATTTATGAGTAGTTATCCACTAAAATAAACACTTAAAATGTGACATTTAGTATATGATAATTTGTTTTCCATTAAAACAAAATTTTGGTGTACCTACATAATCATTGTAGTAATGGTAACAACAACAAAAAGTTACAAATGTTGCATTTTGTAGTTTAAACCTATTTATTCATGAAATTTTACAAATAATTCAAAATGTAGGATTTGGAAACAAGCTTCACACGGTTTACATCAATCATATTGTTTTTTTTTTATTAGTACCTGTATTCAGTAACTGGGAGTTTTATCAATGGAAATTTAAAACTGAATAGATTTTTTAGTCCTAACTTTCTTAAGAAAAATAATAAAAACCTTAAGAGTACTGTCACAAAAAAAAGAAAATGGCCATAGCCTGCAGTTTAGTTGTACACTATTAAGATTTCAAAAAATATTGTAGTTGTTGTTTATGACAGAATTCAACAAGTTGAATTTTAGATAATTTACAATCAACTTTAATTGAATGTTTAAATTTAGAAGATGCAGATTTCTTCCATTGGTCTAAATTGGATCCTAAACTAAAGAAACAAAATTACATTAAACAACAATTAATTTCAATTTTGTCAACCTTTCGACATGTTTTAGCTGTTCTTTTTCATTCTTTATATAAAGACTATCAAAACATACCCTCCCCCAACAAAATAAAAATAAAATGAAATAGAAACAAGGGCCGTCTTTCCCCTCAGAGCTATTCAGCTCTTTGATTAGTTATGATCTTGATTATTATTAAACATAGAGATAAAAAGTAACCAGAAAAAATGTTCAGCAAAGTAAGACCAACAAGTAAGTCAACATGACTAAAATTGGCAATTGACCTCTAAAAGGGGGGGGGGACGAGGGGTTTAAAAGTCTATTTTCGTAATTATTTTTTAATCTTTTAAAAGTCTTCTCCTCTGAAACAACTGGGCTTTATTTAACTAAACTTGGCTAAAACTATCATTATGATATATAGTTCATACCATGTGTTCGATCAGCTGGCCAACCTACCAAGATTACCACCAGGGCTAAAAATGAGACATAAAGAAAAATGTAGTTTCTGACTTATATGTCTAGAACAAAAGCATTTAGAGTAAAGTAGTAGGTCCGGTAAGGGCCGATATTGGCCTCAAATTTCAGGTTCAACTAACGAAAGATTTTCGATAATTTTTAAACACTTTAAAAGTGTCTATTTCAATTGATTCGATTAGTTTATGTGAAAGATTTTAACTGAATTAGTCATTAAAAACGTCCTGATCAAGCTTAAATATGAAAATCTATCAAATATTCCAAAAAACGTCACTTTTCAGATGTTTTTTGTCAAAAAAGAAAGTGGCCGCATCCGTGTTCATCCTTAACCTTTATATATGTTTTGTATTATCATCAAATACAACTAAAATATAAAAATTATGAATGAACACGGATGCGGCCACTTCCATTTTAGACGGAAACCTTTTAAAAGTAACCAAAATGCTAAAATGTTGAAGATTGCAGTAATTTAGCATGACTTAATGATTCTAGTTCGCGATATGTGTGCATTGTATTATCAAAAACAGCCCATATTTAAGTAGCAGAAGCATTTTACTTTAAAAAAAAATAGCTTACAGATTACATTTTCACAATTTTGTAAAACTGCTATATTTTTGGGCCAAAAAGAGGTCTTACTGAACCTACTTCTTTGACAATAGATACATGTCAAGCAGGCTACGATCTATCTGCTCTGACATTGTCAGCCTGTGGGTGGGTTGCTGCCCCTGAATTGGTAATTTAAAGGAAATTTGCAGTTATTGGTTCTTATTTTGAGTATTATTAAGATAGATATGAACTTTCAACAGCAGTTGTCTTCAGCAGAATAAGATCTACAAATATATCAACATAAACAAAAAACCTTGCAATTGACCCCTTAATGAGTTGTTGCCCTTAAAAAAGTAATTTTCAAACAATTTCAGTCATTGTTTGTAATTATTTTCAAAACTTTTTTGAAGATCATGAGACAAATCTAACCAAACTTATTCATCATAAGGGTGTCTAGTTTAAAAAATAAGTCCGTTTATCCAGACTGCCAAGATTACCGCCATGGCTAAAAATAGAAAATGCAGTTTTTAGCGTGTTTCTTTGAAACTAAAGCGCAAAAATATAACAGTTGCATTATTTCATGCATCAATTGTAAACAAAAATATCAGGTGAGCGACACAGGCTCTTTGACTGTCCTCGAAGTTCAGTTTTTCTGTGATTTTACTTCAGACCGACGATTTTTGTTATATATTTTTTTTTCTTAAAAAACTGAAAAACACATACATATCCTCTAATACTCACAAAAAAGAAGGTGTTTTATTCAAATGACTTAGATAAATCGCGCTCTTTTCACAGCGCGTATACAAAATGCCGGTCAGAGCCTCCTGTTGCAACCCCAACATTCTTTAGGTGACTAGTCACGTCCTTAACACAACACTTAATTTTGATAGCATTATGTTCATGTGGAAATAAATAATAACATCCACAATCATCAGTTCGAAAGGCTGAAATTCCACATCTGAGTGTGCCGTCTGCCATTTTCAAGGCAAAAGTGAAAGTAGAGTAGTCCCGCAGAAAATAAACAAACTTTCATAAAAATTAATAAATTATAGGAATTTAACGTTTAATCATATATTTCCACTCTAAAAAATATTGTTATTTAAATTGAAGTTAATTTGACTTCAAATTTGATTTTCAAATAATCTCAACCTTGAAATAATTTTGTTTGTTTGGATGAGTTGGAGTTAGCTCCCTTAGTCCAATTTTGAATTCATAACAACATTTATTTATTTTTAAATAGGGCATATGTGCATCTGGTGAAATTTAGAAGTTTTAAACAACAATATGTAATCCTCCATTTGACATCATTTTGTATAAAAATTGCTCAGGGATATTTTGTTTAAATGGGTCACTTATTTCAATACAATGATAGAGGAATCAGTCTCAGAGGGGGGATTTAATTCTTTAGTTTTAAGAGGGAAACCATGGATATAATAAAAAAATGAACAAGGTTTCCTGCTTATATGACGATTTAATCACTGAAGTTTAAGCAAAAATCAATTATTTTGATAAATCACGTTTACACAGCACTCTGCATGATTCTTAGGTGGACAGGTACTTAAGGAAAAAGGTTGCCAATGTCAAATGTATTAAACGTATAAGGAGAAGTTTTCAAGCAAAACTTTCAATGGCTTAATTTTAAATGTCTCGACACACGGACCCTTATTTTTCTGCTTTTATTTACATGGTATCAATTTATAACAGTCTGTCAAGACGCTTGTTATTTTGAAACAGAGTACCGAGGAGTCGTTAATAGCTAATTAATATAGTTAATTGCTACTTTAGTTTGCTATTTATTAGTATTGCAATGTGCATTGATATAAATGTAATATCAGTATTTAGTTCAAATAAAATCTTTAAGCAATCATAATTTTATCGTAGTTTTGAGATTTAGTTTTATTCATTCAAATGTGACTTTATTGTTGTGCTGATTCAGAATTTCAAATGTGACGTATTTTTTGTGATTTTTCACCACTTCGTATGTGACGCACTTTTTCCACTTTTGCGTTGAGGCCTTGACTAAGTCGGATGAGTCTATTGTTTGTGTTAGCTTGTGTTATATCCGGGTTTTGTTTTCTGTAATGAGTTAATACTTCAGTTTTATCATGTATATCTTTTATATTCATTTGAAAATAAAATACTGTTTGCTATAGCATTAATTGTTCTAAATAATAAGGAGCAATCTGAAGCAAAAAACCCTAGCCGTGTTTGCCACAGCCTTTTTGAACTTTGATCCTCAGTGCTGTACAACTTTGTACTTGTTTTGACTCATATTTATTTGTATTGTAGTATTGTTATATTATGTTGTCATTTTAATGTTATATCAAACATTGCCATTAAAGTGCGAGGTTTGGCATGCCACAAAACCAGATTCAACCAACCATTTTTTTCTTTAAAACTGTCCTGTTCCAAGTCAGGAATATGGTAATTGCTATATTATAGTTCGTTTCTGTGTGTGTTACATTTAAACGTTGTTTTTCCGTTGTGTCGTTTGTTTTCTCTTATATTTGAGTGTAAATTCACATAACTATTAGACGTTTCACGGTAATTTCCTATCCCAAATTCATGTATTTGGTTATAAGGTTATTTTTGTTATTCTCATCGGATTTTGTATAATGCTTAGTCCGTTTCTGTGTGTGTTACATTTAAACTTTGTGTCGTTGTTCTCCTCTTATATTTAATGCGTTTCCCTCAGTTTTAGTTTGTTACCCGATTTAGTTTTTTGTCTATGAATTTACGAGTTTTGAAGAGCGGTCTACTTCTGCTGCCTTTATTAATAACATAATTCTAAAAAAAATCGGTTTACACTATAAATATTTTAATATATGAGATTTTATTCCCTTTTTCAGAACTTGACTGAATGTGAACCATGCCAAATGAGTCGTCATATTTCTAAAGCAGCAAAATATTGGTGTAGTGATTGTGAAGAAGCCGTTTGTGCCCATTGCAAAATAAGTCATTCTGCTATGAAACATTTTCAAGGTCACATTTTTGTTGAACTAACTTCACCTTCGGTTATGTTCAGAATGTCACATCAGTGCGGAAACCATAAAGGGTTCAAATACGAATACTATTGTTTCCAACACAGTTCTTTATGCTGTGTTAAATGTATACTGGAAGGACATTCTGGTTGTAACAACTTAAAAGTGGTTGCTGACGCGTCAAGGGAATTTTATGAGTCCGAAGGCCTGAAAACATATAAAGAGTGTTTGAAGAAATTGTCAAAATCTTTTGACACTTTGGATACGTACATAAGAAAAATAAAAAAGAATGTAGAAGCTGAAAAAGAAGATATCAAATCGAAAATAATAGCAGCATGCAAATGTCATATAAGTAACAAACAACTTCAAACTCGCAAAGATCAATTGCTTGCATACGTGGATGAAAGTATAAACAAACGTTTGTCAACACTGAACGAACAGATATCAGATGTATCTAAATGTAAAACTCAAATAAACGAAATTGAAAATAGTTTGGAATCAATTACAAAAGATTTTTCTCCTGAAAAACTGTATCTTACGATACAAATTTCAAAAGAATATTTAGAGTTTACTTTGACAGAAATAATAAAAACTAAAACTATCAAACTGGAAGTAACACGGAAAGTAGCTGGAAAATCCGTGTTGATTGAAATCCATGAAAATAAAAAAGAACTACCTAGAAACATTTCATCGTTGCTTCCAGTAAAAGATAAAGAGATTAAGAATGAACTGCCATTTTTGCAAAATCGTTTGCTGAGATGAGGTGCTGAAAACTATCGTGATAAATAGTTTGACTTATTGAAGATAACATTAACTTAAGGGTATGATGATCTCTGATCCAGTTTTGTTACCAAAGATATAGCAACTCTGATTGAAAAGACCACTTCACAGTATCTAATCTATTGTCATTACAAACATACGCCATTACAATGTATAATATTGAAATTTATCATTTATCTAAATTGTTGTACATCTGCCTCAATGAGATTCGATCGTGTCAATGATATTATAGTGTATATATTTTATAAACATGATGAGTAATACTGTGTATCTTGAATTCTTATTTAGTTATAATTATCTTTAATGTTCAAGGATAATCTACAACTGCATATTTGTTTGTGTTGGAATATTATTTTTAAGCTACCTAAATTTGTGTCATTAAATAAGATTTTGATTCCATATGATGTGTTTTAATTAGTGAGTCTGGGAGAGCATAATTTATTTGTTTGTTGTTATTGGCTTTGAAATATTTTTGGTAACCGAGACTTCTCTTAGATCATTACTTTGTGTCTTTTGTCTTTCTGTTACTTAATTGTTGTATGAAAACAGTTTCAGAAGATAGATCACTCCAGAGCATTGGTATTCTACTTTGAGACAACTTTCCGGGAAATATGTGACATTTTTACACCATTTTTGCAATATGTATATTTTTTAAAATACATGCAAGTTGTTGTCATGAAAACCTAAAAAAAAGAAATGTCTTTAACCATTCAACTACTGGATACCATATCTATGGAAAATAATAGACTATGTGCTCCTTACATATACATATAGATATAAGAAAATGTGGTACGATTGCCAATGAAACATCTTTATATGCATGTCACAATTTGTGAAAGCCAGCCGTTATAGGTCAAAGTACAGTCTTCAACACGGATTCTTGGCTCAAACCAAACATCTAGCTACATGTATTAAGGGCCCGACAAATGACTAGTGTAAAACCTTTTAAACAGGAAAACTAACCGTCTAACCTATATAAAAAACGAGAAACACTCATGGACCACATCAACAATGATCGACAACCACTGAATGTAGGGTTATCGTCTTAGGACAGTTGCAAACAAATGCAGCGGGTTTAAACGTTTTAATAGTTACCAACCTTCGCCATTATCTGAAACAAAAGTGTAATATTTCCATTCACAATTTTAATATCACAACATAGAAAGAGACACTATCAAATATCACATCTTCGTATGTCTATATGCAACATTTTTTGTTTGGATATAACTAGTTATTTTGATATCAGAGTTCATTTTTGTAATTTGAAAAGAAAATGTTTAGATATGAATACATTTTAAATCAAAACACGAATTAAAATAATTGTTTTCACACTACAAAATTCAAAACTTCAAGTGTTTGTAAAACCTCATATTTTCATTGTTTACAATTATTTCTATAAATCTGGTCCAAAATGAATTCTCAAGACCAACTTATTAGTTTATGTAAACATGAATAACATACTTTTTGTGGAAAAGTTAAATTCAAAATACATTGTTTTGTACTAAATGAATAAAAAACAAATTGAAATAAATCCAAATACAATGCGTAATTAAACTTCTGAGATTAGTCATCATTGATAGGTGGAGTTTTGTCAATGTATATTGCAAACATTTTAAAGCAAGGTCAATTGTAATCTAAATTCTTCCGATTTTTGATGAAAAAGGTTTGCATTTTATATATAAATTTTTAACCTAGATGGGTCCCTTTATATATCTGATTTTAGTACAAGTATTTTTTATCCAGTACATTTGTTTCTTTCCAATAACATGAATATAACACACTGGAAACCCAATTAAATAACGTGATTTCTTATGAATTTAGGTTGTGAGATCGTGGAAAATTTAAATAACTAAGAGGATGATCTAATTCAACAATGTATGTTATGTACAGTCAAGATTAAAGTTGGTACAGGGTTTTTGGTACAGCTTTTACATTTTTAAACACACGTTTTTTTGCACCAGGTGATGACAGTTTATCTTCTAAATATGTTCTGAATAATGTCTTGAACTATAATCTATATACTTCAACCTAACTGTTACTGCTATACTCTTTGTCCTCACACTGTAAATAAAGACTCCTGAATGGTTTGAATTCCATTTTTATTTTTTCTCCTTATACCAAATCACCCATAAAAAGTCTTGTTGTGTTCTTTTAATGTTTTTTTGTATTTTGGAAATATGACCTTATTTAAAATATTTTTAACAAAATACTGTGTACTTGTATAATCCATTTGTGTTAAGCAATTTATAATAGATCATCAATTATGAATGTTAGAGCTTTAAAAAAGTAATTATATCAGTTTATATATGTGTCTATACCTTGTATTATGCTGGAGCAAAGTTGTTGCGAATGCAATAAAGATTCACTCAGGTTAAAGTTATTTAATTAGTTGGGGAAAAGTTTGTATTGTGCTACCATAATAAAAAAAAAAGTCTTTAAAATTTGTCGCCGAAAAATTTGTACATATTCTTGGAAAGAACAAAAAAAGTATTAACTCGTTTCTAATTATATAAATAACACTTGATAAATGCTAATCGTGATTCAGCTGGTTTTGAAGTACACCAAATAGAAATAAAAATGTATGAATAAACGAAGATTTCGATTACTGATAATAGAGCCATGACTACAACAACAACAAAAAAGGACACACACAATCATCTTATGTATGTGCCTGTCCCAAGTTGGAAGCCTTTAATCAGTTGTTTTCCTTTGTCTATATGTTTCATATAACATTTACAGTTGTTTTAGATATAGGAGTATGTGGTATGAGCGCCAATAAGACAACACTCGAATAAAAATAAAAATAAACCATTATGTTCTCAAAACAGAGCCTAAGCTCACATCTACCTGTAACCTATAAAGGACCAACAATGACTAGTGTAAAACCAATCAAACAACAAAACCTACGGTATAGTCTATACATAATTATAAAACGAGAAACACTTATGAACCACATTTATAAATGACAACCAATGAAAATCAAGTTCCTGACTAAGGAAAGTTACAAACAAATGCAGCGGGTTAAAACGTTTTAATATGTATCAACTTTCACCCTTACATCAATAACACCACAACATCGAAAGACACACGATAACATGTCAAAGTGAAGGTCTTTAATTAATCAAAATACTTGTAACATAAATAAGTGAACATACACTGAACAAATAAACTTGATGTATGACACAATGTAAATGTAATCCATATTTCAATACAAAAAAACTTTCATATAAAAATTTGCATGTTTCACAAAATTATGTCCAACACGTTCATGTTAATTGACAATCAAATCGTTACATCTTAGTTGCAACATCAATACAACCAAAGTAAATATCTGCATGTGTATTGTGACCAGAGACTATCAAAGTCAAAACAAGATACTTAAGTCGTTACTGTAAATTATGCGAGTTGTCTGATATAAATAAGTGAATTTTATGATTTTAGAACCATTAATTTACTTTTAAAACTTTAATAGTACTGCGTACAGTACCTCTGGGAACATTTCGGCGTAACAAGTATCCTAATGCAACTGGAAAATACTATAGTTACAGTCGTCACATTTGGCAAGAAGTTGATTAATCAATTAGTTCGCAGATTTATATTCAGATTCAATTTATTATTTAAGTCTGACCACTTCTTATACATGTAATACAAGCATCATAACATATACATTGGTTAAACAGTAATTTGATAAATTCAAGTGCTATTCTATGAAGAACAATGAGAAACCATAGAAATCAAAATGAATTACTACTATGTATTTATCATGTCTATAAAACATTTCCGTTATGTAAAACCTTTGAATAATATGCAATAACTGGTTTTATTGACTTTTGAGGCCAACAGCTTTTCAAAATTCAACGAAACCGCACATTTACCTCATCAAAAGACAGTAATTGCATATCATCATGTCTATAAAATATTGCAGTTCTGTAAAAACATAAACTATCAATCAAACATATAAAAAAACTATTTCTTCTACTTAAAAATTTACGCAGGTCTTGGCAACCACGTCTAAACAATCAGTGCTTTTAAAAAGATATATAAACTTTCTTCTTTTCCCTGTAATTAGTTAATACTTCAGTTTTATCATAAATATCTTTTTATAAAATTTACTGTTTGCAATAGCATAAATTATTCTGAATAATAAGGATGTTCGTATTCCAAACAGTAAACTCTGGCCGTATTTGAATCACCTTTTTTGAAATTTGGCTGTTCATTTTTGTACTTGTTTTGGCTTACGTACTTTTGTATCTGGGCGTCACTAGTAAGTCTTGTGTGGACGGAACGCACTCCTGATGTATTAAATTTTAAATCTTAGGCCTTTTGATATTGTATTTGTTATTCTCATCGGAGTTTGTCTAATGCTTAGTTCGTTTCTGTGTGTGTTACATTTTAATGTTGTGCCGTTGTTCTCTTATATTTAATGCGTTTCCCTCAGTTTAGGTTTGTAACCTGAATTGTTTTTTTTCTATCGATTTATGTCCGACACACAAATCAATGAATGTGTTTGTAGATATATGTTTTTTTGTGTTCTGTTAAATTGTTGCTTTTAAAATTGTTACATGATGATTACTGCTGTACGAATATTTTGACAATTTTGTTTATTATGATTCTTTAGTTCACGCATCATTGTAAATATGACGGAATTTGATGAGACTGTCATCAAATCGAGAGGGTAAGCGCTATACAACCTGGTTTAATCCACCATTTTCTATATTTGAAAATGTATGTACCAAGTCAGGAATATGACAGTTCTTGTGGATTAGTTTTTGATGTGTTTTGTTATTTCATTTTGACATTTGATTATGGACTTTCCGATTAGATTTTCAAATAAAAAATCGTCTAACTATCTACATTAAGGCTATAATAGTATACCGCTGTTCGAAATTCATAACTCGATTGAGAAAAAGACCAAACCCGGACCATAAACTAAAACTGAGGGATACACATCAAATATAAGAGGAGAATTACGACACAACAGAATCTTAACACTTAAATGTAACACACAGACACACACAAAAAGAACATTCAAACAATAGCAATTTTCCTTACTTTTAAGAAAACAAATGGTTGGTTAAATCTGGTTTTGTGGCTAGTCAAACCTCGCACTTTGAAGACAATATTAAATATAATATTAAAATGAGACCATGAGATGATATAGGGGAGTGACCAAGCCAACAGTTTTTCAACTTTAATGAACCACCCTACATGCAGGCTTAATTATGACTTTTTGGAAAGAGAAATGTTTTTTCTTTAATTTTTGCCTGCTCGCATCACTGAAATTTGTGCATTTGTTTTTTATAAGGTCAATTGTTAGTGATTGAGTTTTTCACTATCATCAATTTATTTCACAAAAAGGTTATAAAAAGTCTCCAAAAAATATCTGAATTGTTAATATACGAGAAATTCATAATGGACTAAACTGTGACACCTCATTTTCAACCGAATTTGAAAATAATGAAACCACCAAATGCACATTTAAGGGAATTCAGGTAAGAAGATGGAACAACCGAATTTAAATTCATTTTTTTACATTGCATGTACTTCTAAATATATATTTCTGAATCTTACGGCATTATAAAAAGAATCGAAGTCAATTTGGTTTTTTGCTTTCACGTATATTTATTGCCAGTTACAAATATTTCACAAGGCAATTTAAAAATATGAGTTAAATGATGGACTAAAGTTTGAGCTTATATTCTAGCTCTGTGAATTGTTTATGTTTTATGTGCCTGTACCTTACAAACGTACACATGGACCCCTTAATAAGAGTGGTTTATGGGGTATTTTAACAAACAAAGGGCATAACAACTTTCGAAAACCTGACATCAATCATCGTTTTCATCGTCGTCTTCTTCTAATATTGCTTGATGAGTGGAATAATTTCAACAACCATCACACCCTTCACATGAACAAATATTTGTGTACGCGGATGTCTGTTGGTTGCATACACAGTTGTTATTGCAAGCTATTTTCCCTTGCCCGTATACGTACAAACAAGTTCCTGAAGGAAATCTACTGACAAAGGTCCCTCAAAGAAAAACCGAGAGCAAACCGTTTTTACTCTCTTACCAACCAGATTCTTTGAAAGGTATGCTCACTGGTTTAGAAATATGAGATTTTATCCAATCTTGCGTTTGATGCATTACACGTGGGATGTGCTGAATTTTCTACAATGCTTTTCAACTTTTGACTTGCTGGGCCTTTCTAACGTTTTTGATCTGAGCGCCACTGATGAGTCTTATATGAGTTTTGCGTATCAAGTATAAGCCTGGTACCTTTGATAAATATTATCATAACTTGGAAGATTGAAAGAAGAGCAGAGCTGAAGGTATGGGACCGATAGGATATGCCAATATCCTGACTACAGTCTCACTTTAACAAATTCACCTCATTTACACTTGAGTTATGTTATGTGGTCTTGGTCGTATCGTCGAAAGTATTGAAAGTAGACCTCGACATAGAACTGTACAAGACATGGGTTTCAGACTCATTAGAGCAGCCTTCCACAAAAGATTTAACCATCTGATTGCCATGTTCAAGAGATTTAAGAAGAGAATCGTGAACACTTATTGAGGCTTTTATTTCTGTAGAAAAAACTAGTATTTATCAATGGCTAACTAAGATCAAAACAACGTTAAATGGATCGGTCATATTTGAATGCATATACACTATCAAATCAGACAAATTCTTCTTGTCTCGTGTCATTGACGTTGGCTTGTTTTCTTCGTGTTCAATATCTGCATTTGCTGTTAGACCCGATCTTATTCTCATATCAGAAACAAAATGCGCAAGGATGTTTCTTGCAAGCATCCATCGAAGTACAGCGGTTTTTTCATTGTCAGTACTATGATGCCTCTACAACCTTTAGAATCTTTAATAATAGTTTTCTCTGTAGCCATATCACACCAGATACTATTTAAGGCTCCACGTTTATGTCTGATTGAAAACTCACCTGACATAAAGACAGATTTTACCGTTTCAGACAGATTCAATATATCCAATATGTAGGATGGCGTCTACCTAGCATAGTTCGTCCGATTGGTAACGAAAAAGCATCGGAACATTGCAGCTACCATTTTCCAATGTATTAGCCACTACCCATTCCATTCAACACTAATGTTCTTTAAACAAAATCTCAACTACACGAAGAAGCATATCCCAAATGCGAAGGTTGGTGTAGTTTACAAGAGTGTATTCTGAATTTTTCAAACAATGGCAACATTTGTTCTTTAAAATCAGAAAAAGGAACTGTGCAATACCTTAAGCGCTTTTGGGTGATCTGCAAATGAACTGTGACATACATTTGGTTCAATATTTATATTTAGACGACAGCAAAGAAATCGAATCTAATTTATGAGTTGAAAGAAAAGAAATACCAAAGACAAAACAGATATATCTCTGTTTTCGATGAAACAAGACACAATCTTCCCATAAACATTAGAATAACAAGGAGGTCCACACCGGTCTGTTGGCTTGTCGAAAGGTTTACATGTCATAAGTTTGGTATTTGGATCATTAAATGTCAAACATCTTCCTAGTCCCCGTTTAACCAATATGAAACTCATGTCGGCGTTTGATGATTCGTTTTGATACTGAAATACAACTCTTTCGATAAACTGAGTGAAAATGAACACAGTTTAGAAAAATATAAGCAATTCTGGATTTACATTATAAATAAACCATTCAAATCTGTATAAAATGCAGACAAACAAAAAAGTAACAAAATTCAAATTTTTTCACATCTTGAAATTTGAAAAAATATCCATATGTTTTTCTTTCTTTCCATTTTATAAAAAAAAAAGACACCGCATGAAGTGTCTACGATCGGACAAAAAAAGTAACTTAAGGTATTGGCTTTGCCAAAAAAATCGTACCCCGGTCCGTTAAAGTCGGAAATAAGCACATTTTTCTTGATCTGTCACTCCACTATAAATAATATAAATCATTACATATCTGAAGACATATGCTGATTGTTCTTTCTATATATTTTGTTTTTTACTTTTTCTCCAAAAGTCTTCTGCATTTTGGTAAGAATGTCACCCATTCTCATGCTTAAAAAAATATAAAAAAGATAGAATTGCAGTTTTGAGACTTTAACAAGAATGCATGGTATAGATAAAATGTCACTCTTCAATTAGAAACGATGACACAAATCAGAAGTTAGTATCTTTTAAAGAGACCTCAACCTCCAATTTGCATTATCATTTCAAAATATTGTAAATGCAGCCTCGAAATTTGTATTAGATTACCCAACGTTTTTTGGTTTTAAGGAGAATATAGAGGCATGTAGATATGATGCGTTGTTACACAAGTTTGTAAACAAATCTTTGGATTGTCGGCCAAATCTTTTACTTGTTTGATTTTTTGCCAGATTTGATTTATCAAGTTTGCTTACTACACGGTTATGTTCCTCGCTCTGTAATGAATTTTGCTCATTTCAGTGTTTGAAGCCGTCTTACACTTGCAGTTGGTGGATAACGTTTGATTTGTCAGTGTTTATGAACTTCCTTTGCGGATTTACTTTGGAGTTGGTAGTTTTGTTTTTAAAAAAATATTCTCTTTCTTAGATTTAGACATTCGAAGTTATGACTGTTCAGGGCGGGTTAAGTGATTTTTATCACACACAATACCCCCAGCCCCACCCCTATTGTAGGAAAAATGGTCTATTATATAGGGAATCAATGACAGGAGGAAGTCCCCTCTTAGGCAATCGATGGGCCTCCTTATAAAAATTTCTTGATCCGCCACTACTGTTGGCATAACTATTTCATTTATTTCAAAGGTTGAATTTGCTTCTTTATGTTTGTTGTCAATTGTTATTCTGTTATTTGTTATACATGTATTATATCGTTTTAAAAACAATATTTCCGTCTTTTTGATGAACTCCACAGAAACAAATAATGTATGTTCATAGTTCAATGTCTATACTAATCCTACATTTAAAATAAAAAAATAACCGAATTTGTTTGTGTATTTCAAGAACATATCAGAGGTAAGCGTGTATTGATCATTTTAAATTACTTTTATTATGTCAAATTAAAAAAGTCACCGGATACAAAAACACTATTTGATCACCAAAAAATGAGGTTGGTAAATTATGTTTGTTTAAATTAGTAGTAAAGAATCTAAATAATTGATTAAGAAACATTTTCAATGTGTTTATATTTTTTCGAATCAAACATATTGCAAATTGCAACTGAAATTTTTTTTGATAAGCATTGGGGAATGTTTATGCTTTGTAAAATCATACATAATACAGGAGATCTATGTAACCAAACGATTGTTTTAATATAAATAGCACAGCCAGCCTTTTTTCTGTGGATATTATTTGTTAAGCAAACACTTATAAGAATGGACTTACGAATCTTTCATATTAAACCAAAGATTTCTTAGTAAATCTGAATCACTTTTGAAATATATATTTCATTTTTAGGGAAGATTTCTTTCTGTTATTTCGTTTAAACTGTTAATAACCGAGTTATAGAGTTTTGAACACCATCATTTCTATATACGAAAGGTGGTAATCGTACTGATAAATATTCGGGGGAAGAGAAAGTATTTATATTTTCATGTTCTTAAGTGGTCTCCATACCTAAATATTTCCAATCTAAACAAAATTCTCCATTTATGATACTCAGGTATAATTGGTAATTAGACTACTATCCACCGAATATCAAAACCTATTAGTAGACAGTTCTCTCACAAGCAAAAAACACATAACTGTGAAAGCACTTGAATGTATTCTACAGCATCCACAAAGCAAAACAACACACAATGCAATTGTATAAGAACAGTGTCTATTTATTCACACATGTCTTTAATGTCGAACAATGACCACGCTCATCTGTAATGAAACATAAACCATTATTAGTATTGATTAGGCACAGGTGAGTCCATAGTTATAAGTAACAAATGTACATAGGCAATTATAACCCTCTAGCTCCCCCTAAGTGTTTAGTTCCAGTTATGTTCCATTAAAGGTGGCAAAGGGTTATACACTGTAATATGACTAAGATTATATTCACACTAACCTCTGATAGTTGAAATGCAAAACAAAATTCAAAAATGTCAATGTAATGATTGTTAATCAATACTATAATCTGAATGTCAGGAAGGTGGTCTACTAGCACGACTTGATTAACGTTGTGTAGTTAGTTCTGTCGGAGTTATAATCAACGGATGAGTGTTGGTGGTTGGCTGTGTTTCTTGGTTCTCAAGTGGTGTTTCTGTGAATTCTAAACGACGGCACTTAGAATGTGTGTTTTCTACTCTAGGATTTTTGGATAAAGAAAGTGCTGTCTTGGGCGTTTCCGGCGCATGCTGTTTTTGCTCGCTAGACAAATCTTGTGAATAAAAAAATTCGGTGAAGAGCTGTCCTTGGAGTCTGAAGTTGCCTGGCCAAGTGGATAATGCTTTTGACGAGTAGAATCTTTATCTTTAGGGGTTTCCATTAATGTATCAGGAGTCGGGGGTAGTACTTTTTTGGTGTCAATTGATGACGGGACAGTAACATTCTTATAACAAAAGGTCATCTTGTATAGTCTTTGTTTGTTTGATGCCCTTGCCAAGAACATACTTCCTGAGAAACTTCCTGTTGCGTAAAGTCACTCTTCCAGAGTCATCAACATTTACAACATATTGATCGAATTGGCGGACTTCAATAATGACGCCAGTTTTGTCCCATTTGAGGAGGTAATGCCCTTTTTGGTTCTGAATACGCACACAATCGCCATTTGTAAGTTGATGTAGTCTGTTTGCGTGTTCTAATAAGCGTTCGCCCTGTTTGGTGTGCCGTTTTCTTTAGCTTCTTCACGGGCAACTAATGTTTCTCGCCAAGTATTGTGAGAGGAATATCTCCCTGGTGAATCTGAATGAAATCACTGATTGGATGACTAAAGACGCACATTGCAGGTGAAAGTTTTGTGTCTCTGTTAGGTGTATTTCTGTACTGAAGCATGGCCCGATGGAATGCATCCGTGTCCAGTGTTATTCGCAATCCTGCGTATAACGGTTTTACTCCAACTTCCACCCTGCAATTTCTATGAAGAAAAGACACTGACGATATGCAGTGGTGTACACGCCAGTCACGAAGAAACTGTCTGGTAGCAGTAGAGGTAAATTCAGAACCACCGTCAGATTCTAGTTCGTTCGGAACCCCAAAAGTGACAAATGTGCGTCGACGAATTATGAGTCCGGCTGCTCCGTTTTAGTAATCTTTCAACAATGGGCCAGTTTGAGTATCGGTCAACTTAACAAGGTAACAAATCTCTTTGTTTTTAAAACTGTCAGAACAAACGCATTGAAACGGGTAGTCTGGTGACATCAGAGGTGTGGGTGGAGCACTCGGGTTAGAAGATGTTATACGATTACAATGGTCAATGGTAATATATACCTGGGGTCAGTAACAAGAATTATTTTTTAGAGGTCGTAAGTATTCATTTGAATTAAGGGGTAGATAAGATCATTCAAAGATCATTCAAAGAGTGTAAATCAAAGCTCCCTCAGGTTGTTCGTAGATCGGTCTTATTTCCCCCTTAAGTTGCATCGTAAAAGTTTTCAAGTTACGAGTTCTTAATAATTTTCTAACGTCTCCGTTTTTCGTTCCTCGCATAGAAATTAGAATCACCTTTAGTGGCTTAAATGAATAAAAAAAAAAAAACGTTTTAATGAACGATAAAATGAGCATAATAATCAACTAGCCATTTAACCATTATTCATTCTTCCCCTTTTTTGATAAAAGTCAAATTGAATTAAAAATTTTCTCCGCTTCAAACATGAAATTATTGCAACTGCTTATAGACCATTATTATTTTAATAAAAATATTCTTGTCTCAGGACAATCCATAAGTACTTTTTTTTTAGTGGCCTTTTATTCACTAGGCCAATGGTAGGATTTTAATCTTGTATAAATGACGTAGGCTTATCTTTCTATCCTACTTTCATTTCGGTCAAATCACTACTTTAATGGTTTACTTTTAAAAATTGTTATTTGGATGGAGAGTTGGCTCATTGACTCTCATACCACATTTTTTCACTTTATAACAATATTAATTTTTTTTGAAAGCCTTCTTACACGAAAAGTCCCTAACCAAATAGCAAAATCAAATGATAAAACACATCAAACAAATTGGTGACACTTGTCATATTCCTGACTTGTTACAGGCATTTTCAAACTGTAAAAAATTGATGGATTGAACCTGGTTTAAAGAGCTGAACCGCTCACATGTATGACATTCTTATCAAATTCCATAATATTGATAACGATGCGTAAACAAAACAGACACAATAGGCAAAAATGTCAAAGTAGGTGTATAACAGCAACACGAAACCCGCTAAAAACTGGGGATGATTCTAGATGATCCGGAAGGGTAAGCAGATCCTGATCCACGTGTGGCGCCCATCGTGTTGTTCATTATGTTACAAAGCCGGTAAATACCCTAAATCGTTAGTTCACATTCGTGAAAAAGGAATGGGACTGTAATTGGTCAACCAACTCATGATGGCTTCCGTAAAATTTAAGAAGTGCTGATTTAAACTTCACCATTTGGAACTCTTGGTTTAAAATTGAAAAAGGTAACAAATTTCTCCTTGCTTTATATTCAATACTTCTCTCAACAAGCAAAAATTGTAATGATTTACATCCTCCACACAAATGGCCAAGAAAACACTGATATACAATTTCCTATTCAGATGAACGAATAATTAGAATAAATAAGTTATAAGGTTCATTTATTAACTTTTTAAAGCAACTTGTTCTATTATTACCAAGTGAATGTACAGCTAAAAGTAGTCGGGACCACTCTTACAAAAAATATCTAGTGAAGCTATTGCGAATTGTTCTTGGTACACCCCTAAGTTGCTAAGTTTGTTTTAAGAACACTTAATAACTGACCAAAATTTAAGAATGATTTTGTGTTACCGGAATAAGTAAGATCGCTTTAAGGTAGGCGTAAGAATTGTTCTTAAACCATGCACTTTTCAAACCATTAAGGGCTGTCAATCATTCTAAGATTGGTCTGAGGTTGGGTCTTATTATATTCTTAAATCTTAAGACGCCCTTTATACGTTCGTAAGACATGAGAATGCTTCTTGTTATCGGCCCCAGGCCAATAAACCGATCACTGCTCTAGAAATCATTGCTGTTGTTACTCCTTGGTGTGCTGCTGGTAAGGCAGACAACACTTCATCTCGGAGGCTGGGGGAATGATGATTCTGTCCTTGTATATTATAACACCATTAATAGTGTATAGGTGTTCACGGAACTGGAAGTCTTCCCGTAGTTGTAGAGGAAATTCATGACGAAATTCCGGTGTACCAGACTCAATTAAGGTTATAAGTTTATTCATACTGTCGTCACTTGCTGTAGCTGTCCCATGTAACGGATTTGACTGCAAGTCAATCAAGCGAGGATACAGCTGATATAAAGACACTGTTATCTATTTCAGTAGCTTCCGATTCTAAATATGTATGATGTATGTCTGGGAAATAAAGACGTTGTGGGTGGCAACGACATTGTACTATTCTTGATAACTGGTATGTCATCTGAGAGAATAAGTTGTTTAGGGTCCCCAGTTGTATGACATGACACACCGTCAGCAGCATGATGTCTGACGCCTTGTACATGAATCATCCGGAAACGATATATGAGTATTTTCTCTTTCAAATTTCAAAGCCATGAAATCGAGAGTCTTCTCAAGATCTGTCACTAAATATTTTCAGGAGTGATCTATAATAAGATCATCGCATCCTAGTACAAAATATCTCGCTTCACGGGAATTGGCCCACTGTGATAGCCGTTCCAGGCGTCAAAAACGATTTTCTTATTTCCATTCGGTACTGATCTAACCTGGTGAAAAGATGAAGGTGTATGGTGTGTTTCACGTGTTGCATGAATATTAAGGGGTTAAAAATCAACAGTACGACGAGGTTTTCTTATGTCTTTTTTTGCACAAACGACCATTATATTATATGTGGCAGGTTCTTCAACTGGAACAGGTTCCAATACGCCAAGTCGGACGTCTTGATCAAGACCAGCTTTGACTCCCTCTTTCCAGTGGATTGGAACTGGAACTAGGGTGTGGTGAGCCACAGGGTCCAGTTTGGGATCCATCATCAATTGCATTGATGGTCTATCAATCAGTGGCAATAGCTGGTGATCACATGTATTAAAGGTACTAGATTTATAATAGTCCATAAAATGTTTATTTTTTCGAGGTTGTCTTCAGTTGCTGGATAAGGTATGTTCCTTGGTATTGGGGGCGGGAGCTTCCGTTAAGGACAGTTTCAGGTGGTATATAGGCTGTTAACACTTCCGATGTTGTGTGTGATGTTATGAGAGTTCTAAGTACCGGGAGTTTGTTGCGTATCGTCGATTTCACCAATTATTGGAAAGCTGTCGGAGATCATTCGAAGAGCTGCAAGCTTCTTCTCTGCTGATAAATAGCTTATCAGGGTTGTCAGTTACATACGTCATTTGTTTCGTTTCGACATGTCTACCTTGATCATCTTTGCCTGAAATGCTGAGTATGTTTGCACGAAGGATCGTGATACTTTTGTTGTAGGCAGAATGCATTTTCATATTGACAAGGATTATTTTAGTCTGATTTATTCCTAGTTGATAGATGACCTTGATACCAGCAGGCAGCTCTGGCATCCTGTATCCGCCATGGCAGGGATTGCAACAGTATTTGTTCTTTTTGTCATATCATCTTTTGTATAATCTTCCGTTAATAATTTTAAAGCAAGGTTGGCGAAAAGTTGTGGTTACGATGTGTTGCTGGTCCAGGTGTCTGACAGATTATCATAAAGATCATGGTGTATGGCTACCGTTCTGCCATTTTTTTTTATGTGAATCGCTGAATATGCTAAACATTGAATCAAACACAGCACCTTCACAATCGTCTGTATTATGAGTAGCTGAACCAGTTTTTGATGTTTCCTTGCTCCTACAAACTTTTCCAAGGTGGTGTTCACGGTTGTAGTATCAACACCTATGGTCATATGCAAGGCAATCTGATTTACGAAGACGAGCTGATGAACTTTTGCCGTGTCCCTTTTTGCCACAGTATGTACAAACTTTGTTGTTGTTCTTCATGGCTGTCTGCTTTGCCTTTTTATACATGTAAGAACTGCTAGTTGCTTGAACTGTTCGAGAATCAAGTAATCTAGATGCAGAACGTTTCCCTGAATCTATTGCTTCAACGAATTGAGTGACTTGGGGTCATGTCTTGGTTTTTGTCACCACGGAGATCTTGTTGGATTTCTGGATCGGAAATGTTTCGTGCAAGAACGTCCAGAATAATGGTGTCTGTACATTTTACATCTGTGTTACGAGGATGGCCTGTATGAAGAATTTGCAGACACCGGCTTGTCCTCGCAAACGTGCACAAAACCTACGCATTGGTTCGTCACGGTCTTGGCGCATATAATAAAGTGTGACTCTGGCCACCATCGTATTGTTCTCACGAGCAGCAAGTTTCTTGATTTCGGCTAACACTTCTTGTACATGTTTGTTTGTTAGACTACCCCTGCTGATTCGTGTCAAGTCCTTGGGTGGCTGTTCATCACAGCATTTTAGAAGCTGAACTACATTGTCACGACCGGCAAATTTCTTTGCTTCAGCATAATCGGACCACCGTTATTCAAAATATGACCATTTCTCACTAGTACCAGCTGTTGATATAACCGATCTTTTCACTTTTTCTTCTTTCGCTGCTGTGACTGGTCCCGGAGCGTGTGTTGTACTATGAACAGTAATAAGTACACCAACGATTGCTTCATCAAGATCATCAGTTACATATTCACATCCAGGCATAGGACACTTTAATGCAGGCTTATTGTAAAAGTGTTGTTCCTCACAGGTTTTCTTTGGAAGTTGTCATAAATAAAAACAATGTCTATTTATTCACACATGTCTTTAAGGTCGAACATTTACCGCGGTAATCTGTAATGAAACATAAAACATTATAACATTAAATAGGCACATGTCAATGCTTAGTTATAAGTTACAAATGAACATAGGCAAGCATAACCCTCTAGCAATCAGTCAGAAAAATACGAAGATGTGGTATGATTGCAAATGAGACAAGTATCCACCAAAACTCATATCACATTAGAAGACAAGTCTCTCACACAGCTGTCAAATATATATAGGTATATACTTAAAGCACAGGGACACAGTATACAGCATCCGCACACCAAGAACAGAAAACTCTGCATTTGATATAAAATTAGGAGATGTGGAATGATTGTCAATGAGACAACTATCCACCAAAGTTCAAATGAAGTGCATGTAAGTAATTAAAGGCAACCGAATGGCCTTCAACAATGACTATTAGTAGATACCTATAAAAATAGTAAAACATGCATTGTAGTTATAATTGTTCCTTTTTTTAAATTTTAGTTGCAGAGGATTAAATGGTTAATCAGCAATGTCCGGAAATGCTTTTATCTGTGCTGCAATTCTCACATTCATGTTGCATTTTAAAGGTAAATTCACCATAGTGTATTTGATGGAAGCCCTGTTTGTCAAAATTCTTGCCAAGTATAAATATATGAATGTATGCTTCACAAATAAAGAAAAACTCAATCACTTTCATAATGTATATTTGCTAGTGTTCCAACAATAATGGAAATCCCTTATCAATGAGGTAACAATGAGGTAACAATATTTCATAGTAAATGTACTTTGGTCAACGCGATTACACCCCAATAATATTAAAAAAAAGTATTCAATTCTAAAATATTATATTCACCACGTGGAAACCATTTAATTTACGATCATTAAGATTAATTTGTTGATCTTTCTGTCTGTGGGGGTATATGACGACAAAGTATGATACCCAAAACAAAAACCCACTACCATGTACTTTTTCGTTTCAAGCTCCTTCAGTATTTAGTTTGAACAAACCACAAACAATATAAAGTTTTTGTTTTACCAGAAGTACGTTTCTTTTTTTCACTTCTATAAAAAAGAAGATGTGGTTTGATAGCCATTGAGACAACTGTCTACAAAAGACCAAAATGACACAGACATTAACAAATATAGGTCACCGTGTGGTCTTCAACAATGAGCAAAGCCCATACCGCATAGTCAGCTATAAAAGGTTTGATATGACAATAGATATAGGAAGATGTGGTGTGAGTGCCAATGAGACAACTCTCCATCCAAACAACAATTCAAAAATTAAACCATTATAGGTTAAAGTACGGCCTTCAACACGGAGCCTTGGCTCACACCGAACAACAAGCTATAAAGGGCCCCAAAATAACTAGTGTAAAACCATTCAAACGGGAAAACCAACGGTCTAATCAATATAAACAAAACGAGAAACGAGAAACACGTATATATTACATAAACAAACGACAACTACTGTACATCAGATTCCTGACTTAGGACAGGTGCAAACATTTGCAGCGGGATTAAACGTTTTAATGGGCCCAAACCTTCTCCCTTTTTCTGAAACAATAGCATAACATCACAACATATAAAAACATACGATAAAATATCAATTGGCAGACTTAACTCAATCAAAAAACGTATGATTACACAATGAACGAATAAGTCTGTTTTGCTACCGAGTGTAAAATTTGTCGTGTTTGTTAAATTTAAATTTGGAAATAGTTGTTGAACTTCGAAAGATATCAAAGGGACAGTCAAACTCATAGATCAAAAATAAACTGACAACGCCATGGTTAAAATGAAAAGTCAAATAGTCAAATAATTATAGTACACAAAACGCAAAAGACACAACATAGAAAACTAAAGACTAAGCAACACGAACCACATCAAAAACAGGGCTGGTCTCGTGTGCTTTGCAAGGGTAAGCAGAGGATTGTAGTTGCGACATATAAGTTTCCAATATAATCTGTAAAACGTTATTCCAAAACGGTCAACCAACTCCTGCTGGCGTCTTTAAAATATATTTTGCCCCTCCTTTACACATATTTAGTGTAATATCAACCCTCCTCTCTATATACCTCTAGCCCATGTATAAAAAAACAAATACACAGCAATAATGTCGCACAATAAAACTAAATTCAATTGTTTACTATATTTAACAAAATAAGAATGCTTGACTACAAGTGCAGGAGAAACTGAGCTACCAAATCATAAAACATTATATTAATTCGATAATACATTTGTTGTTTCTTATTTGCATATGTATTTATATTTACCTCTTCTATGCATATATTTTTAATTTTATGTTTGGTGATACATGCATTATGAAACTTATGTTCCATCTCCCGTGTTTCTGAATAATATTTTGATCATTTTGGCGAAAGGGCACCAACTGTGCAGTAAAAGTATATGCCTAGAATGGCGGGTTACAGACAACCGACTTATGCTGTTTTGTCAGATCCATGACATTCACCTATCGGTTTTCATTGATGATCCCAACGGCAATATCCTGGCAGACTGTGTTCCACCATTTCAGAGTAGCTGTGAGGCATATTATAAAAATGGAACAATGAATTATAATGTATCAACAAATGAAGTCAAATTTATAGTCCATGGCAAAATCAGCAAACAATTGAATGGCAACTGGACTTGTCGTCATGGAACTAACTGGGATAGGGCTGTAGCATTAATTTCCGTAATCAAATTAAACGGTATGTATATTGAATATGAAATATCGAACCAGAACATAATAAAACATTAGATTGACCAAATGATTACCTTAGCTGTATTTAGCACAACTTTTTGGAATTTTGGGTCCTCAATGCTCTTCAACTTTGTTTAGCTTTATAACTATTATGATCTGAGAGTCACTGACGAGTCTTATGTAGACGTAACGCGCGTCTGACGTATTAAATTATAATCCTGGTACCTTTGATAACTATTATGTTGATAACTCATTAGGAATATCAAAATATAACTAATTATCATGAGAAAAAACCCAAGAATTAATGAATTTTCTGACTATTGTGAGACCATGTTGTTCATAAAACAAATTGAAACTAAGAGTTTATCGTGGAGTTCTTTTATTATACATATAAAACTAAACGCATTACAAGCTGGTCTTTTTGTTTCAAAATATACTCCATATGTACCAACGACAACAGTATAAATAAAGTCCAAATTTTAATATTGAATACGGAACAATTCAAAGGTTTGTGATTAAATTATCATATTTCATTGTTTCAGAAGGAAATACAAACTATTTATATGAACCGGAGGGTTAAAGTTTATATTTTCTGGTTTAAACTGATAAATGAAAATCATATGAATCGAGATATTGTTACATTTATGTTGAATTGACGTCTGATCTGTTTGAATAATAAGCTCCATTTCCGGTTTTACAAAGGAGGTAAAATTACTTCTTTGGTTTTATATATTTGAAAAAGTTCTTGAAGAATAGAGAAATATTACGACCATTGTTGTTGAACACAAACATAAAAGTGCAACCAACTACAACAACTCATTATGAAGGCTTCTGTTGAGTTCAATTAACTGTTTTTGAATTAAAATATGCCTTATACATTGTACGAGGGTATGGATGGGGTAGTCCTTAATTTCTGTATTTGTTTTAATTTTAAGGGCATTTTTCTTTTTCTTTAACACTATCGATAATATATATAGTAAAAGCAAATGTAGTTAGATTATTTTATGTTGTACATCGTTTATTGTTGTTATGGGGTTTATTTCCACAGTGTTGCGTATACATGTACTTTGCATGCATCCATTATTCTCTATTTGTTTTATAATTGTTCTCATTTATCTCTATGAATTATCTTTTTTCCATTATTGTTTAACCTTACTACCCCGTCCACTTAAACCTCCTATACGACAACGAGATAACACAACATAATACAATTTACAAAAGGTACGGTAACTCAACTTGGATACTCAAGTGTAATGGCCTGAACAAATTTTAGAGACTATCTAAAATGTCAACAAACCTTGATTAAAGAAAGGGCACTACTAATTTTAATGACATCTGAAACTAACAGGGAAACCAATTTTAAAACCAAACCGAGGACAACGCTGTTGATTTCAACAGAAATACCAACCGTCTGTGATTTTTAACTATGATTATTTGTGCCTTGATGAATGTTCATAGCAAATGGGTTATTTTGCTATCCAGTGCAAATGAATCTAAGTATTTACTTTTGTTTAAATAAAGATTTCAGCAGGAACTCTTAAAAAAATTAAATCAGTTGTTTATGCATGGCTTTTGTTGGTATACCAAATCGTGATTAAATAATATATATATACCACCATCATCTCTATACAAATACCATTTGCTTTAATAGTAAAGAATTGCCAAATGTGTATTGCATTTCTATGTCAAGTACATATACAAGATAGAAAAATATGTGGTTCTTAATGCAACAACTCACATCGGGAATATACATCAATCTGAACTTTTGTTTTTGAACATATTGAGAAATTAAAACCTGACGTACTCTGTATTTGACTATTTGTAGGTATAATGGTAAATACTTACAATTGATATTGTCGGACATATAAATTATTTTTTAAATTTAGGACTTGAAGCAAGTACTGTAAATGGAATATCTGTTGAATCAAAGACCACTGGAAACCCTTCAACTACATGTATGTCACCATGTATTACTGATTCTACTTCAGGTTTGTACATGTACACGCATGATTAGTACACAGAGATATATGACGTTGATTGATTGGATGTTGGTTGCTAAACGTCCAGTGGCAAATATTTCAAGCATGTTAAGGAGTAAGGAGGAGAAAAAAATAATAATAACAAATAGGTAGGTTCTGTATTTTAGATTTTGTTCGAGATGAAATTCTTGGAAACTTAGACTGCCACAAGGAAGAATGATTATAGATAGAAACTGTATAGGTCATCCACGTATTTCTGAACAAGGTGTCGCACGGGCCTTTACAACACGCAGAGAGCGTGGTACCCTACGTGGCATCGAATTTTAACGTCACCATTCTGACCCTAAATGGATGCGTACTTGTATATTTCAGATAGTCAAATGGTCGCCACACTTTGGGAAGGGTTCTATTGTCGATATACATGTAAATATAGGATGAAGACCAAAGTGACCATATTTGTATTCCACAGTCACCCTTGGGAGAGTCACAGTTGAAAAATATTTACGTCGTAGTTCTAACAGTTAACACTCAATTCATTATTGTAGGTAATACAAATGAAGAATACGGACAGAAGATAACACCAAACAATGGAATCAATAAAACCAAAAATGATACAGGTACAAATATGTTAATTACTCTAAGATCAAACTATTAAAAGAGGTCAAATATATAACGAAAAGGAATAAGTTAGGGACGTGTCAAATAGGGCCTTGATATTTTAAGTCCATTGTTTCTAGTTGACGAAAAGATATACAAGAATGCGAAACAAAACGTTTCTTGTTATTTTGTTTCGTTGCATTGTCGTGAACAATCTAAAAATGAGCTGTTATACATATTTTCAACAAAATGACCTATTTTCATATATATTGTATACGGTTCATACTTATTGAACAGTGTCTAATAATCTGCCTATAAAAAGCGGTGCAATTTATTTTACAGGACTTAGCCGCAGTGAAATATATGTTCCATTAGCAGGTGGACTTGTGTTATTTCTGTCTTTATTCGTTGGATTCAATATTTGGATAAGTCGAAAATGCCGAACTGTGAATTTGAAAAACGAAACGGAATTCCTGCGACCAAATATTGCAAGCAGTGCCCCCATTGCAAGTACTGGCACAAATTCACCTCAAATTGAAAGTAATTTGTCAGAATATGAGAAGATAAATGAAAACGAGATGATACAAGGTCTTGTTGACTTGAGTATGCTCAACAAGACCGAGTCGGTCAGTGTTAGCAGCTGTTCTCGAACAAGTGAATCATCATCGGCATCAAATCGATCTTACTTAGAAGTTGTAGACTATAGTTTTAATTCAAATTACTATGAAACATTACAATGTCACAGAGATTCAGACACTGTACATCTTTATAGCACCACTGTTGAACTATTGGAATGTAAATTAGAGTCTTCATACGACGAGGCATCGACGTGTCCTTTGTATAAGATACCTTCTGAAATTAAACAGGAGGTTGTGACCATTGTCCATAAGCGACAAAGTCTCTCACTTTTACCTAATAATGCCAACGAATCTGCTGCCAGCGATGCTGGTATAAAATCAGACACGGAGGAATGTGGAGATCAGAACACACCAGCTAGTTTGCTGAAAACCCACTGTTTGATGGTTCCAGACATTTCCAAAACAACCAATGCACATAGTGTGTGTTCATCCACCTCTAATCCCGATAATTCTAACCGTTCCATTGAGCTTCCAAGCAGTACCAATCCAAGAAATGCAATGAGTACACTTCTGTAATACAATTTATGGAAATTCGTGGGGACATACATACAAATATTTTAATTTCTTCTTAATTTAAATTTAAATTTAAGGTTAAACAAGAATGTGTCCGCGGTACATGAATGCACCACTCGACTATCATTTTCTATGAACAGTGGACCGTGAAATTAGGATAAAAACTCTAATTTTGCATTACAATTAAAAAGATAATATCATAGGGAACATGTTTACTAAGTTTCAAGTTGATCGGACTTCAACTTCATCAAAGACTACCTTGACCAAAAACTTTAACCTGGAGCTGGACAGACGGACGGACGAACGGACGCACCGACCAGAAAACATAATGCCCGTCTAATATCGTAGGTGGGGTATATATAAAAACAAGTAAACCCAGTTTTTTTTTTAATGTATTCCCATATAACATTCGTATGATTTCTAATGATAAGATAAGTGTGGCATCGAAATGTGAAAAGGGGGAGATATGTACAGCGCAATTATTCCTATATTTTTAGCATATTCTGTTCCATCGCCTATATATATACATGTGTAGTGACTAAATAAAACATCAACATGTTTTCCTCTTTCACTGAATGACAACATATTTGTATTAAAGATTTGAGGGAAATGTATATACGTTTTGCCTCGTGTATTAACAACATACGTCACAAAATACATGTCTATATGAATTATTATGTTTTACCCTATGTATACAAAATGTACATTATATTGTTTATATTCAGTTTGCGCTCCCATAAACTTTTTATTATAAACTTTTTATTTATTTGTTCATTCTTTCTTACGTTTAAACATGCATAGGTTACAGGCATTTTCAGAATTTAGGCACTTTGTAAAATGCCTGAATATTTTAGGAATTATCTAAAATGCCTGCAAGATTCAGTCATTATACATAATAACCAATTTTCCTAGGCATTTTACAAAATGCCTAGAAAAATTTAAAGGCATTTTACAAAATCCCTGAAATTATTCTAAAGAATGAAATATTATAAAAAAAAAAAAAATTGAAAGCTTTAAACAACAGAACAAGAGTTTCAAAAATCAAGAATAAATTTTATTGAACTATTCTAATATTTTATCATTCCTCAAAATGTTTGGATGAGAGAACTCAAGTCTGTTACACAATATTTGTCCTGAACTTTTGTAAATACATAATTGTTTAGTGTTAAATCTGGTTTTAGCACTTCAAACCGGAATTATCACACATGTAGCTCTTTCGTTACTCTTACTGACAAAACACTTAACAATCGACAGCATTGTGTTTCACAATAAGCAATTGTCAATTGACCCCGTATGGAAATATTGCCCTTTATAGTCAATTCTAATTTATTATTTTTATAATTTTTGTAATGTTTTACCCAAATAGATTTAAACCTAGCCACAATTTTCAATAGGCTATCTTGATTGAAAACTGTATCCAATGACACTACCAACCACACAGCCTTGTATGGCAAAACCCATATTGTAGAGGGTAATTTGTTTCGATGTTGGTGTATACAATTAGAATTATTCTTATTATTTCTGAATGGGAATATCAAATATTGTCATATGTAAGTAAAATGCAGTACTAACTTTCTTCACGTAAGACCTCTACATTTTTTAAATTGTTATTTATGGTTGTTCTGCAGGTGGAAATCGCTGTACCTATCCAAAATACCTTCATTTAAATTGCAAGCAGTCATTTAAAATGTCTGTCCTTTATCAGTGTCAAACCCCCCCCAGAAATAACCCAAATGAATTACATGTATAACCAAATTGTTCACGTCTAAAAACTACATGACATATTTGCGACTGAAAGCAAACAAAAACAATGTCAATTAAAAAAAATCTTTTTCTCTGCTTCATATGTTTCATTTTAATTTACTGTTTTGAATCCAGAATTTCTAAATTTTTTATTGTCAAATTTTGTCTATTGACAGAACAATTTGTTCTTCTGCCATTTTGACAAAGAATCGCAAATTCAATACTTGTATATAAACAGAGTGAGCATGTACTTTATGTAGTTTTACTAAAAAGTACACATCATATGACATACAAACCTTCCTATATAGCTGGTTTTCGGAAAATAAATTAATTCTACCGAACCATTAGATATTTTCTTTGCATGATATTTTTGTTTGTCCACTTTTGTCAATGATAGCCTTCTTCTACAAAATGCCTGAAACTGAACAGGCAATTTGTTGAATTTGGCTTCCAAATTTCAGTCATTTTACAAAATGACTAGGTATTTTTAGTCATTTTGTATAATGCCTGTCAATTTTAGGTATTTTATAATTTGCCTGAAAAATCAGTCATTTTACAAAATGCCTGTAACACATAAACATTTGTCAGTTTCTATGATTTCGCATTGTTAATAGAAATCATATATTTATTTCTCAACCTTGTTGAAAATGTTTGACACACCAAACGGTGAACACATCACCATAAAACGGTTAGGATACGTTCAATACTTCGTTTGTGTCATGAACTCGCAGAAACTAATATTTGCTCATATCAAATATATTCAATATGATTTTGTTCAGACAAGTGTTGAAATATTTTATTTTGTATTAAAATGGTTGCATATAGTAGCATTACCTCATACAAACAGGCAAACAGTTGTACACAAAACACAACATATTAAACTGGAGACTACATGCATGCAACTAGAACCCCACCAAAATCTCAGGTGATCTCTGACGCAGGTGTCCCAAAAGAGTAAGCAGATATTGTTCCACATGTAACACCAGTCGTGTTAGTAAAAAGCAAGTAACAAGTATAAATAGGTAGGTCACATTCGTGAAAAGGAAGGAAACGATATTGTAGTTACAACATTAGAAACATATATCCGCTATTGTCTGTGAAACGGATATTTAATTCTACAACGGTCAACCAACTCTTGATGACGTCCATAAAATTTACGAAGGGGAGTT